>BPLQ01008716.1:0-40441 GCA_021605075.1 Caerostris darwini
GCCACTTATGCACTATACATGTACTATTATAATTTATGCACTATTATGTACTAATCTCTTATGCACTATTATATACTCTTAGAATTTATGCACTATTATGTACTATTAGAATTTACGCACTATTATATACTCTTAGAATTTATGCACTATTATGTACTATTAGAATTTATGCACTATTATGTACTATTAGAATTTAGGCACTATTATAATCAGTACCAATATCAATTGTTTGATAACACTAATAAAAGCTTCCATACTTGAAAGGACAGTGTCTGTTTCGTCATTAAGCTACGACTGTATCAAAAGTTTAGGTTGCTGAAGTTCCGAGTAATTTTTCGCCACTATACACTGACAAGATCTTCGCCTCTACACACGATGGTAATTTTCCACTACCCGAACTCTGTTTGGTCTTCTAGCACTGTCATCTTGTCGTGAATTACCAACTGCACTTGCGAAAGGGCGAATTAGGGACGAATTAAAGGACAAATTGCTTTTTTAGAAATCCATATAATCATTTATGCAGTGTTTCAAGATTTCTCGTCTTTCCCTGAAAAAAAAAAGTTCAAACTTCTGAAAAATTTTACAATAGAAAAAAAAACCAATACTTCTAAGCCAATACTTCTATTTGTCTTTTATTAAATATTACATTGTTAACAAAATAGATAGAAAAATTCATAAAAGCTGGTTTGATTCGTAAATAACGATGAAAAAAAAAATTTTTTTTTCTGTTACCTTACTTTTAATTCAATTCCAATCCATTTCTCTTTTTTGAATGAAATGCATTATGCATTAAAAGTTACAACCTTTCTTGACTCAAACAAAAATATAAAAAAAATCACAATTTCCTGTGAAAGAGAAAAAGTTTTATAAGAAAACTAAAAGTAAAGTCGGACTAAGAACCAAAATCAGGTCTCGTTGAATAAACAACACAACCTAATTAGGAGTTAGAAACTTTGTCTAAGATTATACGTAACTATCACAGTATACTAATTATCAAGCCGCGAAAACAAATTTTTCAAATTAAAGAAAAATAAAAAAACTTTTAAGGTACTGGAAAGGGAAGTACTTCTTTCACTGTGACTGAAACGGGAAATTGCCATTTCGTACCTTGAGAAATTCATTTTAATAGCACGTGAAAAAAAAAAAGATCGTTTTGATATGAATAGTTCTTGAACGCCAAAAGCAGATTTTCTTAAGTAATTAATTTTAAAATTGATACTTAAATATTTACTTATTATTATTTTCCTATGTAATGCATGTTAAATGTAAACTAAAATATATTTTTCTTATATTCGTTAAAGTATTATAAAGATGTATATGTAAATGTTGTATTTTTGTTAAAAAAATAAAAATAATATTTTATTTAAAAAAAAATTGTAATGGCCAAGACGCAAATTGTCTTCTTTAATTTAATTAAAATGAAAAAATTCCCTGAAGTTCGGATTAAAAGTCAAAATCATTTGCTAGAAGATAAAATTTAAAATTTATTTAATATAGTTATTCATACAGGAAAAAATCAGTATCATGTACATACATTTTCTATTTTAAATTGATGTCCAAAAATAGAATGTGCTTCAAATATTAAAGTAATTTATTTACCAGGAAACATTTCATTTAACAAAATCTTAATATATATATATATAGCTTTCAAAATGTGAATCAATTTCAAATGTCACTAGCGCTTTGGCACTCCGTACCACAAGTTTCAGGTTCGGGTTCCGGCGGTGCCATGGATGTTTGTAGTGGTTCGGAATCAGCTTTAAACAGTAGATTCCTGTTCAACACGATCGTAGAGCGTTGCGGTGGTATTGTTAATCCGCGTCCGTAACTTATCTTCACCTCCTGGGTAGGGCTAAGTGAGTAAGAGCTTGCCTTAAGGCGTCAAATACAAGTGTCTAAGTGTTTGCCAGCTGCATTAGAAAAAAAAACCATATAGAAGTTCTATTTTGTGGAATATTTTTTTCCCAATGCAACTGCAAACACTTAGACAGCTTGGTCTTGGATGCCTTAAGGCAAGCGCTGCACAGATGTTACTCACTTTGCATTATCCAGGGGGCGCGTGTAACTTGAAGATACGGAAGCGGAGTAACAATGCCCTCGCAACGCTCTACGATCCTATTAGGACCGGGACCTACGGTTTAAAGTGGATTCCGAACCACTACAAACATTCATGGCACCCATGGCATTCGGGACTCGAACCCGAAACCTGTGGTACCGAACGCCAGAGCGCTAGCAACTCGGCCATTCAGGCCCATTTTGTTGAATATATATATATATATAATTTTTTTAAAATTAAGTTATAAAATATTATCCTTATTTCTGATACTACAACATCTGTTCAACATATTTTTCCAAAAATTTAATATTGAAAATGACTCATACGTTTTATATCACTTTAAAAAATTTTTAAAGTAATATTATATATTTGTTAACAAAATGAGAAATGTACTATCTGTTTTGAAATACATCAGTGTTATGAAATTAAAAATTTAACTCAAAAAATATAAGTTAATTAATCTAGCTTAAGAATAGAATATCTTTGGTTCTTAACAATAGATTTGCTTTCAGTTACTTACGAAAGAAAAGTTGGTAAAATAAAATAAATTTCAAACAAATATATAAGAAAATCATTAAATGTGTACACTTACTAACAACATCAAAAAAATAATTGCAAAACTCATTTATTTCCCTCTCATAATTTCGAGGAATACCTTTTCGCGGTTTCGTCCATTAATCTTTTTTTCGAGGTTCCAATTTAATTTTCATTTCAGCAACCATTTTGTTTTCCCTCTTGTTCCGTGTGACTTAGAAAGAGAAAACAGAAAAAAATCAAACTCATTTATGCTCGAACAACTTTTAACAATGTTCTTTTTCTCTATACAATGCACGCGAATTCCGAGAACTCTCATATTTTATTGCAACAATGATATGTTTTTAACTTTGCTGTTCTTTTTTTTTTCGTACAATGTATCAAATACGGATAGTCCTACCAAAAGATTCAGTATGTTTTTCTTTGATTCTAGATTTAGAGACTTTTGCAGGGCATACCGTAAATAAAATTGATAGCGTTTCAGCATTTAGCATCTAATAGCATAAAGAAAATTTCCACCCTTTTCCAATCAGAAGATGTTTTTTTTTATTTAAATATGAGTATGCAAATTGTAAAAGTTAAAACAATTCTTTCAGAAAATTAAACCTTTTTATAGGAAAATTTATTTGGCGAATGTTAATTAATTAGAAGGTGTTTAAAATTGAAAAATTCTCCATCATTCTCCATAATTTGTATCTGCAAGTATGTGTTTTTGTATGTGTATTTTTGTGCGTATAATCTAGTATCAGTAGAACCATACATAATAAAAATGAATGAAAACATTTGATAAGGTCTGAGAAAACTCTAATTATTTCTCTAAAATTATTTTAAATTCTGTCTTAGAAATATTTTTATAATGAGCAATTTTAATAATAAGAATTATAATAATTTTTTAAAAGAAATTATTAAAATTAAATATGTATTAGTATATTTTTAAAATGTATAATAATTTAATCTTCAGTTCAATTTTTGAAAACAATTCTTTATTTTAAAATAACGTTATTATAAAATTTTCAAACGTTATTATAAGTTTTTAAAAAATGTTATTCATTGTTAAATAACTTAAAATATGATATTAACCTTCAACTTAAACATAACATTTAACGTATAACGTAAACGTATAAACGTATAACGTAAGCGTAACCTTAAACGTATTGTTAAATAACTTTTGTTAAACGTTATTATAAACAGAACTTATCTTCCAGTAAAAAAAAGATATTCCAGTAAAATTTTAAAAAATTCAGTAGAATTTTAAATCTAAACAGCTTATTAAATGTATGCTTAAGTTTTTGCTCTTACAAAAATGCACTTTCATCACATTTGTTATTCTTTAATATCTAGTTAGAATTATCGTCCCACTCTAACATTTTCTGCTTTATATACTCAGGTAAATTCAAAGGGATTTTAAATTTCAATATTCAAAATATTTCATTTAATATATTTGATGATAGATCTATTCCACAATATTTTTTCTTATGGCTTCAGCAATTATTTATTGAACATGTAGATTAAAATTTTATTATTTGTTTCTCAAAGCTGTTAATGTTTTAGAAGAATTTCTGTACAAATCTAAGAAACATAAAACCAAACATTGAAAAAAAATGTGAATACAAATAAACAAACAATAACAATAAACAAATCTATTTTTTGCAATCCATTTCCGTCTCAAATTCTCATTTAAAATACAGAAACACTTGCCGTCAATAAATAAGTCGTTTGTGCCGAGAAGAGATGATTGCTTTTCTGCTAAACCTTTTTACAAAAATTCGGCCCAACCAATTTGGAGAGTTTATATTGACTCTTGCAAATATAGAGGAAGGGGAAATGGATCTTCTCGGAGTAAATCACGGAAGCGAATCTTTCACAGTGGGGGAGAAGGGGGGAGGTTATTACGGGAGTCGAGTCATTTACGAGACCGCAATCCAGGAACATCGGCCAAGGAATGGAAAAACCGTGCGAAATAGAATGAGAAATGGAACATTCTGTCGATACGGTTGCAGTTTGCCATAAAATAAACAATTTGGCCTTCTTTTCGTTAAGAATGCCATGTAGAAAACTTCAGTGAATAGCGTAAAGTCTACCTTTAAGAGTATTATTAAAATATAATTATGTATTATGAATCTGATATTACATGTTTCATAGAGTATATACAAATGTACAAAATTTCTACTTTCGTATGTAATCATGTTTTTTTCTCTTAAATTCATGGAATATATAAATATGTATATAATAATAAGTGTGTATAAGTATACGTCTGCATTGCATCCGCAATCATGAAAGTTTGTAATAATATTGTTATTTGTAATAATTTTTAATGGAATTGACTACTCATATTAAATGATCATAATATATATTTCATTTAAACCACATTGGAATTTTGAGATTACACCCTTCATGGATCATGTTTTTTTTATACAGTTTTGTTTTAAGACAGTTATTTTATTGAAATAGTACAATTTCAAAACAATTTTTTATACATATTATGTGTAAACATAATATATTGACTAGGGTAGAGGTTCCGTAGAGTTTCCAAAAAAGTGAAATTACGAAATAAATTTAAGTTCCTGTGTAAGTTGTTATTAGAAAGATATTAATCTACTCGAGCAACACGATAAACTTCAAACATTTCAAAACCTTTTATTTAAGACAAACGCTGATGTCACGTGATTTCATTTATGTGTGTTTTAAAACTGACATGCAATAGGTGTTGCTAAATATAGCGATTGAGCCAACATCAAGTCGCATGCTCTGTGGTTCGTTTTCAATTGTCTTGTTTTCAAATTATATTATTTCTATTTCCTCAAAATAGTGTCTAATGAACAGTTTATGTTTTATAAAAGTTAATTGAATCCTCACCTTACAGATTTCTGTGCATGAATTGGGTACTGGCTCTTGCAGTACTTTAACAATTGCTTCTTCATAAAGTTCTGGGGTTATTAAATTTTGTTAAAGAATAAAAAGAAAGAATTTGGTAGTTTTTATGTGCAGTAGTTTTTATAGGCATTCTGCTCTTTAGAGTTTCGATTTCGCAAAAAAAAAAAATAAATAAATAAATAAAATAAATAAATAATAGAAATAAAAATAATAAAATTTTTGCAATTTATGAACGAATTCATTTAGGCAATTTAGATTCATTTTTTTTTTTTTTTTTTTTTTTTTTTTTTTTAATTTTTATAATGACTTTTTGCAATTTATTTATTTTGAATTGCTTTTTCATGAATAATTAATATTATAATAAATATTTTGCAAATAAGATCGCCCTGATAACTTCAAGATGTGATAGAACGTGATAATAAATATTATATATATATATATGTATCAGTCTTTTTTTTTATTATCAATCAAATTTTTTTTGAATACTTGTTGGAGACAAATGTTATAATGACAAATGATTAGGAAGAAGTGGCAAAACTTTCCTTTGCTAAGCGAAAATGCGAAAGTGAAAAGTTGAAGATTTATTGTGGTAAGCAAAATGAATGTCTTTTCAAAGTACTACATCAAAGAGAATCGTTTAGCAATCTTTCAGCGTCAGCGAAAAGGGGCCAAACCCCTTTGGCTATTTTTATTGTAAAGGTTCCTGATGATCGAAGCTTTCTTGTCACAAAAATGCATCCCTTTCCATGAAATATTATCACATATCTTTTTAAATTTTTATTATTATACCATACGTTTTATTCCAAACATATTCTAAAAACAATAAATAAATAGATAAATATAAGACAATTTTTAAATTATAAATAAAATTATACAATATTTAAATTATTGAATATTTCATTACTGGAATTTTTAAAAATATCAATATTTACATTTTATTGGGTTTTTTTTAATATTAAATGTTTGTTATTTCTGGTTTGACATATGACGTGTTGAGATTTAAACTGAAATTATTTTGGAATCCTAACGTTCGACAAATTAAATTATGAGATTAATCGAACGTCTCCAATCAATGCAATACGTAAAAACAAAGTTCTTAATAATACCATTTTTACTAAATTATTATTTAATCATTTAAAAACAATCCTACAAATATTTTTAATTTAAAAAAAAGTGCATTAAATACAAAAATTTTACTTAAACGTTTAATGGTTTAGAAGGTTTAGAATTCGATCATTCTTTTTTCCTAATAGAAAAAGGATGTTTTTAGTTACCATAAAAAGAATCTTTATAATTCAATAATGAAGGCTCATTGCTTCTGTAAATAATTTAATTAATGCATATAATAGCATTTTAATTAACTGTCATTTACATATTTTTTTTTTTTTTTTTTTTGAAAAGTGTATCATCAGTTTTTAGTTTTCGTTCCTTTTTCCAGATGTTTTTTTATAATACAAAAAGTGTTGACTAATTGAAAACTAATTAATTTTTCTCTTCCTTCAAAGCAAAAATATACCTTTCTTTTCATTTATAATTAATCTTTTATTAAGTTTATACATTTTTCCTTTGATACAGATTTTTTTTTTTCTCTTTTCATTTTCCATTACATTACGTTAATATTTTCAAATGTCGTGCACTTTGATCTATGGTTATTTGTTCTTAGAAACGCAGATATATAGATCTACAACAGTAGTGTAGCCACACTTTTGCAATGGAATTTTTGAGTTAATGTCTCTATGGTTTATATTTGTATATTGTGGTCTAATAGACTTAAATACTATGGTTATATTGTCTTTAAGTCTGTTGTTTTTGTTGTTTCTTATCCCACTTGGCTGGCCAAGCCCACAAGCCCATATGGACTCATGATTGAAGGGGAAGGAAGCAGCTTCTGTTGTGATGGAGCACCCGTAGGTAGAAGCCTGACTTTTGCTCCGTGACGCTCTTACAGTCATAGAAGACCGGGACCTACGGCTTAAAGTGGATTCCGAACCACTACAAACATCCATGGCACCGCCGGGATTCGAACCCGAAACCTGTGGCACCGAGCGCCAGAGCGCTAGACACTCGGCCATTCAGGTCCCAAATTTGCCAACGGCACGCAGTGTTCCCAGGTTGTCACCCACCCAAATACTGACCGCGCCCAATGATGCTTAACTTCGGTGATCTAACGAGAACCGGTATATTCAGCATGGTACGGCCGTTGGCTTTAAGTCTAATAGACTTAAATAGGCAGGAGGAGGCAAGGATTATACAATCGACGGGTATATCATGAATTTCTCTCAGGCGCTTTGGGTTTGGGTTTTGTTGTTGGTTTTGAATCAGGGTTGTAGGTTTTTAGGGTTTGAGCCATTAAGGGTTTTGAATCAGGATCAAGATAAATTATTTTCAATTAGGATTATTCATATCTGCTTGCAGCGTCGTTTCAGTCACTGCTTTCAGAAACGAGATAATTCGATGTAGAATGTGGCAATGCGTATAAAACTTCTTGCATCGATAGTCAGGCTGCCTATTTGGAATTTCCCGGGTTTTCAACTCGCATCGCAAACAAATACGGAGCAGTTATACCTAAAAGTCTTCTCAGAAGGCCGATAATCAATAAAAGAACTAGGAGAATCAATGAGAATGTGTGTAAAGCTTCTCTCCTGGACAGCCAGGTTCTCTATTCAGAATTTCGCAGTTTTCCATTGATATCATAAACAGATACGGGGAGGCTATACATAAAAGTCTTCTCAGAAGACAATGTCTTTCCTTCATTTATTGGTGTGCTGTTTGAGAGATAGATTATTGGTACGAGGCTTACAGATGATCAATAAAAGAATTAGAAGATTCAATGGCGAATGTGGCAATATGTGTAAAGATTCTCACATAGATAATAAGACTGCTCAATAGAGAGATTCCAGGGTTTTCCACTCATATTACAAACAATTACAGAACAATGATACCTATAAGTCTTCTAAGAAAACAATGTATTTCCTTCATCATTTGATGTGCTGTTTTAGATATAGATCAGTGATACGAGGCTTACCGATGATCAATAAAAAAAACTAGGAGATTCAATGGCGAATGTGGCAATGTGTGTAACGCTTCTCGCATATACAGTCAGGATGTCTAATAGGAGTTTCCGGGATTTTCACTCATATCACAAACCTATACGAAGCAGTTATACCTAAAAGTCTTCTCAGAGGGCAATGTCTTCCCTTCATTTATTGGTGTACTGTTCGAGATATAGATCAGTGATACGAGGCTTACCGATGATCAATAAAAAACTAGGAGGATCAATGGCGAATGTGACAACGTGTGTCGCATAGACAGTCAGGTTGCCTTTTGAGAGTTTCCCGATTTTTCCATTCATATTACAAACAAATACAGAGCAATTATACCTAAAAATCTTCTCAGAGGGCAATGTCTTCCCTTCATTTATTGGTGTACTGTTCGAGATATAGATCAGTGATACGAGACTTACCGATGATCAATAAAAAAAACTAGGAGATTCAATGGCGAATGTGGCAATGTGTGTAACGCTTCTCGCATATACAGTCAGGATGTCTTTTGAGAGTTTCCGATTTTTCCATTCATATCACAAACCAAATACAGAGCAGTTATACCTAAAAGTCTTCTCAGAGGGCAATGTCTTCCCTTCATTTATTGGTGTACTGTTCGAGATATAGATCAGTGATACGAGGCTTACCGATGATCAATAAAAAAAACTAGGAGATTCAATGGCGAATGTGGCAATGTGTAACATGCTGTCGCATATACAGTCAGGATGTCTTTTGAGAGTTTCCCGATTTTTCCACTCATATCACAAACCTATACGAAGCAGTTATACCTAAAAGTCTTCTCAGAAGGCAATGTCTTCCCTTCATTTATTGGTGTACTGTTCGAGATATAGATCAGTGGTACTAGGCTTACCGATGATCAATAAAAAAAAATTGAATTGTTGCAGTTTATACCTCTTTATATGTTTTATTTTAAAAAGAATA
Organism: Caerostris darwini; assembly: GCA_021605075.1. NCBI lineage: Eukaryota > Metazoa > Arthropoda > Arachnida > Araneae > Araneidae > Caerostris > Caerostris darwini. The sequence continues at coordinate 9,448 of BPLQ01008716.1, forward strand.
TTAAATTATCATAAATAATGCAAAATTTTATATTGATTTCTTGAAATATTTTTTGTTAATTTAATTAATATAGGAACATGGTATTAACTGAATGCCATTAAATAATTTATAATTCATATTTTATTTTTATGAGTAATATTGAAACGCACTAAAATTAAAAAAAAAAAAGAAAAAAAAATGAAAAATTAATTAAAAAAGTAAATAAGTTCTATAAAATCTCAACAACACTGTTATAAATAAATATATTAATACATGTTTAAAACATTTGATATTAATTTTTAAATTGAAATAATTTAATTTACTTTATATTAAATTATTTAAATATTACATTTCAATTGATAAGTGCATATGAGTAATATAACGCTTTAATTATATTAAATTTGCTTTCTTTGATCATATTTGAATGTTTTAAAACATTAGGAGAAACATATTAAATTCAAAATTATATTTCTTTTTTTTTTATCAGTTTATTCCACATAAATAACATTTTGTTTAGAAATTGAATGTATTTCAAAAGATAATGCATAAAAAGGTTTTTTATTTTTTATTTTTCAAAATCAAGAAAATCAGTTCACTAACTATAGATAATTTAATTACTTGTCAAAACCGTACTTAGAAAATATTACTTTAATTAATTATTGAGTAATTAATGAGATTATTTACTTTTTACATATTATATATAAAATAGGTCTTTTAATATTTTTTATCTCTTTTACTAGATACATTTTTAATGAAGAATAGATATTTGTGCTAATTAAAAAAAAACAATTTCTTTAATAATTAGAATATTTTTAGCTTCATTAATGGTACTTATTTAGGTTAGTTCTACGTCTTTTAAGAAAAAGAGAGCTAATTAAATTATATTTGCTTTAACATAATTTCAATTAATAACATCGTATACTTAAAAATGCATAACCTTATTATAAATTACCAAGGCTCAATACTTCATAATGTTTCTTTAAAAAATTTCTTATTAAATTTTATTTTTAAAATTTTTAGTGGTGTTTAATGATATTTTTCAGATTCATATAATTACTTATTTTTCTTAATTTAAATAGTATATCAATTCCAATTGCTGTCAGTAATTAAATTTCTGAGGTTTTATGCATGAATTTCGGGATTGATCAATTATATTTTCGAGTCAGTTTTATTGGACATTTTTATTTTATGGATTTTCATTTCAATTATATTTTCTTAGTTGATATAACAAACACATTTTATCTAATTTCAAATGTTGGAAACTATATTTTAAACTGATTAATACTTAATACAGATGAAAAATATTTTTTTCGAATTTTTTTATTTAAAAAAGTGAACGCAGAAACGGTTTAGATTAATGAATTAAAATTATCATTTGTTTGTAGAAATTTTTTTTTCCAACTCTTATCTTACTTTTTTTTTTTTTTAATCTCTGATCATAATTATTTAAATTTCAAACAAATTTCACTTCATTTTTCAGTTTCAGATTTTGTGATGTAAGAAATTTTTTAATTCTTAAAAACATCTGAATTTCTTTGACTAATAAACAAACAAATGTATCGATACATACTTGATGCAATGTTGAAACTGTTCGACAGAAAATCAATACTGAAACTAGGGCTGGATGCCACTGTATGTTGCCTCTCATATTAAGCGATCTATTAGCTAACTTTCCTCATTTTTAGAAGCATTTACTTTGTGCAGTAATTGCTAATGGATTATCATTTTCTCAATTAGTAAAGCTTATTATATTTTTTCATGTAAATTTTAACAACCCATCATAAAAACGAGTTAATTATACGGTCTTCTTTTAATATTTAAACTGTAAAGCATAAATCTAAGTGAATTATTCAATTAATATTAACAATGCCTTGCACTTGATTTTTTACTTGAACTTAACTTTATACTTGATTTTTTTTTTATTTTCGGGGGATTTTTATTAGGGGGATAATTACCAAATGTGGGATAACATTTTCACGCTTCTAAATTACAACTTTAGTGTTACATTCAGTTTGAAAAGATTTTTGATAATTACTTGAATTTAAACTTTCCTCTAGTAAAAGTTAAGGCTAGATATGTATGTGGTGTGGATTCAGTGTTCATGGATACAAATTAAGTTATTACTCAAAATAAAACACGATGTTTAGCTGCCATATTGCAAAGACAGCACTGCACAACTGCAACATATAACACACACATATATATACATATACACTGAAGTGACAAAAGTCATGGAATAGCAATATGCAAATTTTTAGATGGCAGTAGCATCGCGTAGAACAGGTATAAATGCGCAGTGCTTTCGCTGAGCTTTCATTTCTGTTCAAATTATTCATGTGAAGAGGTTTTGACGTGATGATGACCACACGACGGGAATTAACAGACTTTGAACGCGGAATGTTAGTTGGAGCTAGACGCATGGGTCATGCCATTTCGGAAATCGTTAGGGAATTCAACATTCCCAGATCCACTGTGTCAAGAGTGTGCCGAGAGTATGAAATTTCAGGCATAACATCCCACCATGGACAGCGCAGTGGTCGACCGCCTGCACTTAACGACCGCGACCGGCGACGTCTGCAAAGAGTCGTAAATTCTAACAGACAAGCAACACTGCGTCAAATAACCGCAGAAATCAATGTGGGACGTACAAGGGACTTGTCTGTTAGAACTCTGCGGAGAAATTTGGCTTTTTTGGGATATTCCAGCAGAAGACCGACTCGAGTGCCTTTACTGACAGAACGACATCGCTTGCAGCGACTCTCGTGGGCACGTGAGCATATCGGTTGATGAATGGAAAACCGTGGCCTGGTCCGATGAATCACGATTTCAGTTGGTAAGAGCTGATGGTAGGGTCCGAGTGTGGCGCAGACCCCACGAAGCCATGGACCCAAACTGTCAGCAAGGCACTGTTCAAGCTGGTGGTGGCTCCGTAATGGTGTGGACAGTTTTTTCATGGCATGGACTTGATCCTCTGGTGCGACTGGACCGAACATTGACTGGAAATGCTTATGTTCAGCTACTTGGAGATCACTTGCAGCCGTTCATGGACTTCATGTACCCAAACAACGATGGGATTTTTATGGATGACAATGCGCCATGTCACCGGACCACAACTGGGTTTGAAGAACATTCTGGACAATTCCAACGAATGATCTGGCCACCTAGATCGCCCGACATGAATCCCATCGAGCATTTATGGGACATCATCGAGAAGTCTGTTCGTGTCCAAAATCCTGCACCATCAACGCTTTCACAATTATGGACGTCTATCGAGACGGCATGGCTCAATATTCCTGCAGAAGACTTCCAACGACTTGTTGAGTCCATGCCACGTCGAGTTGCTGCACTTCGCCGGGCGAAAGGAGGGCCGACACGATATTAAGAGGTATCCCATGGCTTTTGTCCCTTCAGTGTATATATATATATATAACAAATATTTTCAGAATAATCTTAAAAGCATGTTCATTTAAAGATATTTGTTATATATATATATATAAAACAAATATTTTCAGAATAATCTTAAAAGCATGTTCATTTAAAGATATTTGTGCCCTCCGTACTACATGGAATTCTGCACTCGACTGTCTTCTCCTTTTTTTTCCCTCCCTCCAAGATCGAACAGGGAGAGGGAACAAGAAAAACATGCCAAACCAAAGTCTATCGTAAAGGTCAACCCGGCTTTGAAAGAAAAATCTATTAGCCTTGAGTTCAAGGTTATTATTTGGGGTAAGAATGCATGGTGATCCTTACCACTATATATAGAATTTTATCATAGAGTTATAGAAAGTAATGAATTCTACTTAAAAAATTCTACTTCAAAATTATTTTGAATGATAACTTACTTTTAGCAAGCCATTACTTTGTAAGTATAAAAAATATTTAGGAAATCTCTGCATATCTTTAATTTAAACTTATTTCACATTTAACAATCCCGAATTTGCAATAATTCCTTACGATTATATATTTTACGAAATGTACTTTAACAAATATTCAAAATGTATATTTTTGTTTGCATTTAACATGCATTACACAGGAAAATAATAATAAGTAAATATTTCAGTTTCTATTCTAAAATTAATTACGCCAGAAAATCTGTTTTTGATGTTCAACAACTATTCATATCAAAACGATCTTTTTTTTTCCCCCGTGCTGTAAAAATGAATTTCTTAGAGTACGAAATGGCAATTTCCCGTTTCAGTCACAGTGAAAGAAACTTTCTCTGTTGAATACCTTTAAAGTTTTTGTTTTTCTTTAACTTGTAAAATTTGTTTTCGTGGCTTGCTAATTAGTATACTGTGATAGTTACATATAATCATAGACAAAGTTTTCTAACTCCTAATTAGGTTGTGTTGTTTATTCAACGAGAGCTGATTATATTTCCAAGTCCGGTTTTTCTTCTAGTTTTCTTATAAAACTTTTCCTCTTTCGGAAGAAATTGTTTCTTTTTTATATTTCTGTTTGAGTCAAGAAAGGATGTAACTTTTAATGCATAATGTATTTTATTCAAAAAAAGAGATGGATTGGAACTGAAATAAAAGTAAGATAGCAGAAAAAGTTTTTGTTTTTTTATTTTCATCGTTATTTACGGATCAAACTGGCTTTTATGAAGTTTTCTATTTATATTTTTAACAATGTAATTTTTAATAAAACGACAAATAGTTTTCGGCTCCACAGAAGTATTGATTTTTTTTTATGTAGAAGGCTTTTTTTATGGCTTTTATTTTCAGGGAACGACAAGAAGTTTTGAAACACTGCTTAAATGATTGTATACATTTAGGTACAAAACAAAATGAATACATTTTTCATTAGTTTTAGATGTATAATGATATTATCTTCACGAAAATTTTGAATTTAAGTTTTTAAAATTAAGTGAATATTATTCTTTGATAAACAAAATTTTTTTTGTTCAATGTTATTAGTCGAATGATGAAATTGCTTTTTGAAAAGAATTTTGTGAGTAACTAACCCATTTCTTACCGGGTAGCCTGACTATTGATGCGAGACGCTTTACACACATTGTGATATTTTCCATCGAAGCTCTTCGTTTCTGGGAGCAGTAACTGCAAATCTATGTTCCAAATATGTGTACTCTACATAATTTATCTAAAGTATTACAGTGGACAATCATTCGGTGAATACAACAAATCCAGATTAAATCATAGGTAATTCATAGGCTGTGGAATGATTTCTAATAATAGAATTAGCTCCTAGTAGTTGCGCAGCTGAGAAAGATCTAGACCTACTTTTGTCACTGATGACTGCATTCGAACTGCAAGGAGACTCAAATCGTTATACTAATCTATGTCAAATTATTATATTAATTATATATATGGCTCTGTGTGGCTGCTGCGTAACCAGAGTAGCTAGTTTAAACCACCCAGAACCATCTCATATATTCCTTCCTTTCTTGTCGAGATCAATGGTGCTCAGAATATTTCATGAAAGAGGGCTGCATACAAAATGTCCTACGTCTACCACACCATGCCACCGAAATTAATAGTTTAACTCGGACAACGTTTGTCAATTCGAGTGCAAGTCAATGAAGGTCTGTATTCTCTACAGATAACTCCAGATTTTGCTTTAAAAGTGAAAATAAGATTGCTGGTCTGGCGTATGCTGGACAAAGTGAAATCCATAAATGGAACAAATTTGGTGAGTACAGGGTAAACATGTGGACATATATATCGTTTGATGGCAGCACTGATGTGTATATCTTTCAGGAAGCACCATTATCATAAAAAGACAATATTCTTGATCCAATTGTTCGTCCTTACGCAAGTGTAGTTGGTGACTCTTTAATACGACAAGATGATAAAGCTAGAAGACCACACAGAGTGGGAAAATACCATCTTGAAAAAATATTGTGTGTATATGAGTCCAACAATTACTCAAACTTCAGCAACTTTAGTAATAATAGTAGCTTTAGTAGCAACAATAGTAGCTTTAATATCGAAACTGACATTGTCCTTTTAAGTAAGGAACATAACTTTGTCCTTTTATAGATGTTATCAAATAATCCATATTGATACTTTTTATATAATAGTACATAAATTCCAATAAATAAAAATTCAGGTATTCTGGTGTTTAGTATGTATCGAGTCTATATATTTCAGGACAGAAAATTAACTCTTTTGTTCTTATCTAATGCAGCTAATGCTATGTAGTTTGCGCTAATCAATGCTTAATGATGTTGCAACGATTTTTTTGTCAAATTTTATTAACTTCCAATGAATAGAAATTTAATTCCCAATTATAATTTTTCTAGTTGTTCCTTAATTTTGGAAATCAGCGATTACATGACGCAAAATGCAACTATAGAATTGCCCTCTGTTTATAAATGTGGAACTATATCCATTTAAAATATTGGTAACTGTGTACAGCGAATTTTCACTTTCTGAAGAAAAAGAATTTTAAAATATTGTCCCGAAAGAGTTCAAATCTGATAAAGCGCATTTCGTTTTCAGGCTTTAGCTTTTAAACCTGATGGAGTTTTATGACCCGATTTGGGCAAGCGATTCCTGCAGATATATTTCCTTGAGTCCAATGAATGCAAGTCGAAGTCCTGAAAATGACAGAAACAGACGTTTAAATTGTACACTTTGCTGCGAAATAAACTTTTCTATTTGCAGTCCGCATTCCAGTGTGTTTTCCGGAGCCGTTTCTTGAATGGGAAAAGGATATCCTCACTTTGTTCAATTTATCCCGAAACGCATTCGAGACACGCTATCCTCGTTTTTCAAAGGAACTGCCTAATTTTTTGCAGTTGTTCGAAATGGCTTTTGTTCCATTCACGAGTTTTAGGGGGGGAAAAAAAACACCGAAAACGATTTTCTTAAAAGCATTGTGAATGGAATATATATTTTCAAAGCAAACTTTATTTTATATTCTTATATGACATAGTATGAATTTTAATCCATTTTTCAGTGTCTCTCTAAAAGCATATATTTATTAGCCTTTTATTGCCGAAAAATACATATTTACCAAAAATATAATAATTTATTTCCATTCATCTATAAATTAATACAAAAAAATTTAAAATATTTTCTCCATTTCATTATAACATTTCAAATTCTTGAAATTATGCTTTAATTTAAAGGTTTTAAAATTATGGGTATTCTCAACTGAATCACTAGAACTCTGTCACAATATGGAATGAATACTCTCAATAGAGTCATCTGGAGAGTATATATTCGGTTAAACAAACAAGGTTAATTTAAAAACAGTAAAGTACATTCCTTTGTATAGATTTAAGATCCTTTTTGATATAAACACATTAATTTAAAATCTTTATTGACATAAAGTAAAAATTAATTTAATAACCATTTAATCTTTAACGTTATTATAAAATGTCAATATTTAAAAATATTATATTTAATTTTCTGTACACATTAAATGTTTTTAAATTGAATTATAAAATTGAGAGCAATTATATGCTATAACATGGTGTTTTAAAATAAATATGCATCTAATATTTAAGAGCCATTATATTTATAAAAATCTATAATATAGATTTTCTTATAAATTTCTAGTTCACAAGCATATGATTAAAATATTGCCATTTCATTTACAATAAAATGTAATAATTGCCTACATTATAAAATATTCGAATAGAAATTATAATAATAATATAATATTTAATAAATTTGTTACGTATTTCGTGAAGAAACACTCCTCGTTAAAAAAAAGAGGGAAAAAGGAATAACATCTTAAATAATAAATGTGAATGTATTGAATGAAATTTATTGAATAAAATATTCAATAAAGACACAAAAGAACAAATTGTCTAAGAAAAAAATATACTTTAAACCAATTATATAATCTTCCATTTCCTAGTCTCTATTTCTCAATATACCTGTCTTAAAAATAGTATGAATTCAATGTTACTTTTAACGAATAATTACATCAACCAGTTAAGCAATATTTTTTATTAAGAAACACTTGTGGTGAATTCCTCTAATGAATTGAGTAGTATTAAATATCAGTTACATAAGCTGTAACGTTGAAAATAAATTAATTAAAGCAATGCGTAATTATAATAATAGAATAATACTGGAATATTTAAGAAAGAACATAAGCACTCGTTAGAATATTACTAACTCCGGTTAAAAAATATATAAGCATTTTATTTGTTCCTAATTAATACTAATATATTAAATTACTATATTTTAGAATGAGGCTGCTAATTTAAAACAAATTCTGAGAGAAAAGGTCTTGAAATATAAAAAAAAAATAATTCTATCATTTATTTCAAACGAAATATTAGACAGAGGAAAATAATTTTTCCTGATCAAATAATTTTCAAATTTTTTATCTGTATTAAAAATAAATTTTCTTAGTGAAGACATGTTTATAGAATTGCAATAATGTAACGAATGAAAAAGAAAATCTTCTACTTTAGAAAGAGTGTTATGTATTCAAATTACAAAGAAATCATTTTTTTTTGTCTAATGGTTTTGATCTCTACAGATAAAATGAATTCCTTGTAAAATTTACGATTACCTCTTTGTTAAAAATATTATACCTAAAATGGAAAGTAAAAACCAGTAGGAAGAAAAAATAGTTTATTTACCATACTTATAACTTTAAGGAAAGAAAGCTTTTCTGGCGAATAATATTTTTTCTGTAAAATTGATTTATATTCTGGTAGGTAACTTGTCATAAAACAAAAAGTCAAAGTTTGAGAAGCATTTTCTGGAGCGCCGTGATCATTATCCAAAGAAAAAAGTGTCCAACAAATCATTTTAAAAACACTGTTGAAGCAAAAATAAATTTGATTTACTTTGGCACAATATGTGAAGAAAAGTATTTCCAAGTCTTGTAAAATTTTGTAGAAAGTTTTATCTTTAAAAAAAATACTGTGCCGAACCATTGATTTCTTTATTTGTTGACTTTTAAGGAGAAAAAGTTTATTTTCAAACCAGAGTTTTATTTAAAATTACTTTTATCGACAAAAGCAAACAAAATTCATAAAAAAAAGGGAATCATGTTAATAAAAATGCCAAATTAACTACATAAAATCAGAAATTTAACTATCAGGATTACAATTGTAGAAGTTTTATAAAGCCATATATAGATTATTTGAATGAATCTGGCAGAAAATAATGTGGAATGTTTGAAAAACTCAAATTTTGTCAATAATTTGATTATTAGCTTCTAAAGGTTTCTGGAAGCTTTCTAATTTTTAATAATTATCAGAGTTAAGAAGTTGATGAAGTTGAAGATACTAATTAAATAGATGATAGATACTAATTTGATAGGTGAAGTTGAAGAAGATGCTAAACTAATTTTGACAGTTGATAAAGATACTAAATTGATAGATGTTGAAGTTACTAAGTTGATAGAAGATGACGTAGAAGAAAATACTAAGAAGATGAAATTGAAAAAGATACTAAAAAGTTGTTCATATTAAGCTCCAAGCTGTTTCTAGCATTTTTTCCCAGTTGTTCATCACCACCAAATATCTCGAGTCATTTAAAAGGCAAGTTTGTAACAAGTTAGTGATACTTTTATCAATTCGCTTTGTACGGCGAACAAACAGCATATTTGTACAGAATAAAAGCATTTTAACTTAAGCAAAAATGAAATTAAAAATATAAATTAAAGAAAGAAAGAAATTATTTACATATTTACAAAACATTCTGCAGAAAAAGTGCTAAAAACAGCGCACTGATATTATTAAAATCATTCAAGAAGCATTCGCCATTTTAAATACTTCTGGAAATTCACTTTAAAAAACTGAGTTCTAAAAATTTGGAAACTAAAAAATTTTTTCTCTGCTCATGTCAAACAATTTTTAATGAAAAGTGTCCCTTCTAATCATGTGAGTGGAAACAATTATCATTAGTACTTCATAATGAGTTTTCTTCCTTTTGAAAGTGATGACTTAACAATTAAAACTTTTCTGTAAGAGATCCTTTTATTTGAATTTAGAACATGTTGTAATATATAGGTAAATGAGTTGGAACAAAGCGTTTTAATCACCTTTTCAATTTGACTTGAAAGAAGTTCTTCTATATGAAAGAAGTTTAATTTGACATGAATTCTCAAAAGTTAATTTGTCATATTTAATTAGAACTGAACTTTAAAATTGAATGCAAAGATAATGAGGATAATTAAACTCTTTCAGAATATTTTTTTTTTCATTTATCTTATTGTCTTAATAAATATTTTTCAGTGTTGATGGTCCAAATGTATATTACTATATTCGTGTTAGACAAATAATTATTGAAAAATTAAACAAAACCCTCTGCTTTAAACGTGGTTAGTAGGGTATAGAAAAATTAAAATCAATAGTTATATTCAGTTTCATGACTGGTAGATAATCCTTTGGCTCCTAACTTAAGGAATCTGTTCGAAGATTTATGTTTATTTAGAGGATAAGCAATATAGGTACATAAGCTGGAGTGCTTCTCCAACAATTTCAAAGAAGGAACGAATTCTGCAGATCAAATCAACAAATGCCAGACATAGAAGAAGAGTAATGCTTAGACTATCGATCGCAAAATGGAAAAAAATGTAGTGATAAAAGCCGGAAAGCTAGCGTTATCAAGTGAGATAAGTCACATAGTATTAAAACTAAAATATATTTCTTTTAACCGAACAGAACTAAAATTGTATATTTCGGTATTATATATTTATATGCATACATAATGCAGAAATCTTTAAATTAAATGCATTAGGGGTTCAAGCCCATCATATATAAAATTAGTCTAGTCTAATATAATATATGTCCCTAGGCTAATATAATATCTGTATTATATATACTGACATCTCACAGTTCTGCAGAATTCATACATTCCTCATTGAATTTGTTTGAGAAGAACTCCAGATAATGTACCTATATTACATTTCCTCTAAATAACATAAGACTTCAAACAGATTCCTTGTCTTCGAGGAGATTCCTTTAACTAGAAGCCAAATGATTAACTATCAAAATGTTGTGTACCTGAACAGGATTATTAATATCCTTATGTATGAAGTTATTGCTCAAATAATTAAGTGATATTAGCGATTCAAAATATATTGTTCAGAAATTAGTAAATATAATTTTTTAATACTTGTAATTTAATTAATTTAAGAGCGGCCTAGGACGCCATTCAGAAATAAATAGTCAGCAACTCGATACTCTACCAGAGATATATAGCTAAAAACAGGTGTTGCTGTTAGTTTGCCAGTTTCATCCTGAGAGCTAGAAGTGTAATTCTTCCACGAATGTGTAATTAGATATTTCAAATGAATTAAATATTGTTTATCGGTAATTGTAAATGTGGTATTGTTTACGTGCTTACAAAAATAAAGTTTGTGTTCTTAAATTTATGTCTTCAACCCTACCACACTCAGATCCAGCTGCGCAAATAACCGATCCTCAATGAATTTTTTTGAGGAACTTTCTCTAATTTTTTATATTACTTATCCTCTCAATAAATATAAGTCTTCAAACAGATTCCTTAAGTTAGGAACCAAAGCATTAATTATCAAAATGCAATGTAACTGTATAGGATTATTAATACTTTTATGTATGAAATTATTACTAAAAAAATAAGTAATATTAGCAATTCAAAACTATACTGTTCAGAGTTTAGTAAATATAAATTGTTTATGCTTGTTATTTAATTTTTGCAGCTTAAAGCAATTTTTATGCTTTTGGAAAATTCTTTCTCAATTCAAATCGTTACGTTGCTACTCAGATTGCAAACTTTGTACAAAAAGTCTCCTTGTATAATCATGTTGCTAAGAAGATTTGTAAACACTGTTCACGCAAAACAAAGAAGAACAGACTTCCACCTGGCTAGCTCTTCTTGGCTAATTAAATGATCCATTGTTTCGAATAAGCTTATTTTGGGAGCTTTTGTTCGTGAAAGCCGGTTTCGTTGCTTTTTCACAAGGAAGATTAGGTTACAACGAAATAGTTATTCCTACAGATTAAATGTCGTTGTCTACGTTGTTGTTGTTGTTTTTTGTCTGTTTTCGCAAAAAGGTCTATAGCAAAATGTTTCTTGTTTACAGAATCTTAAAGAACAATTACCTGATATGTTTATGAGTATTTGTATCACAAGCACAATTTGCATAGAAGCAAGGAAATTTTTACTCTGTTTGAATATACAAAAATTGTATTTTTTAGTACATTATAATTGTATAAAAAGAAATTTAAAATTTAAAATAGTTTAATAGTTATGAATAGGAGAAAGTAAACAATGTTAACCTGTTCTTATCTGGAGAAATTATTTCCTAAATGCACATGTAAATTTGTATAATATGTTTGCTAATTATTTATAATGTATAGACAACATATGTGCTATATAAAAATAGTAAAAAATAGTTTAAAATTATTCAAAATTTTAAAACTAAAATAGTATATTTTGTGACAAAAATAATTTTTTATTAAAATCAGGGGGCCGTCAAAAGAAAACGGATACTATTATTGCCCCCGCAACGTTTTAACGATTAGTTATCATTACGGTTTGATGGATTCCGAAGATATCCATGTCTTGTGGGTAAATGTTTTGGCATCTCAATCGGCCATTCGGGCTAAAAAAAAAAAAAAAAACCTTAAAAATAAAATTTTTTCAAAAATTAAAACCAAAATAGTAAATTTTCGCCGAAAGTTTTTGTTTTAAAATAATTTTCCCAAAAAAAAACATATCTTTATTTACATCTTCTATTTGAATGGAGATATATAGTTATTCAAATATATGATATATGAAATTTGAAATGGAATGGAAAATAGTAAATTTGAAAGAAATTGACTGATGATTAATGCGAGATCGTATCACAATCATCACCGAGATTACAGTGATAAAACCATTTTCAGCATATGTTAATTTACAATTATTTCACAAATATATAATTATTCAAATGCAATATATTTGCTCACACAGTGAATTATTCAATCATATACAACCACGATTCGAGGTATTCACAAAAAAATAAATGATAAGGGATAATCGAAAGCGCCCTCAACATAAACTTTTAAAAATGTTTAAAGTTCCAAAATAGACATTATTGGTAAGTTGTTTAAAATTAATCAGAACTAATTGATATGGCAAGGTTCTCATGCAAAGCAGTATCTTGTTCAATCACGATCGGGATTGTTCACAAAAAAAAAAAGTTGGGGTAATCGAAAACGCGTCCAAGACAAACTTTTAGCGCGCATGCCATTATTTAAATTATTAAAGTTAGGGACAAAAAATTAATGGTAACGTTCCTTCGGTATGATTAACATTACTATACTAAAAAGTATTATCTCGCTTGAAATTCCGTTGAAGTTTATACGCTGTTGGCTTTAAAATCCATTTATATGCTGTAAGTTCAAGACGAGTTTTTCCAAGCAGTTCGAATCTTCATAAATCAAGATTACATCGCAACCCCTTTTTATGCGAAATTTGGTGACGTGTTTAAAGAGATATTTCCAAATATCCGTGTACCAGACAAGGCAGCGTTTTTCGATTGGTAATTTGACGTCCAGAAACTGGAAACGTTCAGGATAAGAAGCGAAGTAATTGCCCATCTTTTTCGATTGCTGCTGAAATAAACGAATTCAGGAATATGATATTAAATTCCCTAACACAGAGTATTGTCATCCCAATCAAGTGCATAGTATGGGAATACACAAAAAGACAATGAAGAAAATGAATCTCTATTCAAATCGTGTCTATGTCGTTTAAGAATTGAAAATGCATAATATGATTGCGCTATTATCAGAGGCCTAGATTAATTATTGACAATAAAATAAAAAAATATATGCTTTTTTTTTTACCAGTCGGATCTAGTCTAGTTTTTTACCAGTTTTTCATTTATTGAATATGTTACTAACCAAAACCCACGAATAGAATCCCAAAAAATCAGTATGTGTTTTACAAGAGTTCTCTACATTCTATTTTATCAAAATTGGTATCTTGTGTTATATTAAGTTTCAATTACTGCGTCCAAACTAAATGGCGAAAATGAGATAAAAAAAATAGCGCTCGTACAAGGAAAAAGTAACCCCGAATTTGGAAAAACTCTTTCGTACACGTATCCCAGAAAAACTTCAAATTTTGTACGTGTAATGTGACAATGTTAAAGGTTTTGTTACTTTTGATTCACAGAAAAATGACTAAATAACTACCTGACACTACAGCCCATGGTGGAACAAAGCCGTAGGCCTAGTAGCAGATTTCTAGACAGGATATCGTTTCTTCTTTACGGGTAGAGTTGTCTGTTCTATGACCAACACTCTACAGTCATATCAGTCCAGGTATTATATTTTAAAATGATTCCAAACCCCTAAAAACATTCATGGTATCGCCGGGACTCGAACACGAAAACTGCGACACTGAACGCCAGAGCACTAAACATTTGACCATCAAGCCACACGTAGAATACTACCTCCTTCGATTTAGTTCAAGTTCATAATTTGATTCATTGTTTAATAGTTTTGCGACAGAATACCATTGCACGGGTTGCAAGACTTTTCATTCACCTTCACTAATTCCAATTTGTTAAACTAACAGCCACAGTTCCAAATAATATAAGTAACAATGCCGCAATAACAGTTCCAAATTAAAATGACCTGTCTCGATACTGTACATTTCCAGTCATTTTAATTGACATTAGCTTTAATTTAACCTTCGGCATTCGATAGGAACCCACAAATTATTTAACTTCTAGTAAATTTAATTATTAAAGTGTACAACCAATGCATGAAATCATATGGCCATCCCAGAACATTAACAGTACTCGGAATTATAATTTCAGTTTCGAGATGAAGTTCAGTTTCGAAGAAGTTCAATAAAAGAAAGGCTCTCCCTGGAGGTAATATCACTTTCTGAATTCGCCCCCAGGAAAATTAATTTTGATACTTTTTGAAAAATTTGTGTGGCAACGACAAGTGCAGCCAGTTTAAAAGTAATTTGTTTAAAGTTAGAACGTAGATTAATCACGTTTCAGTTGAAAGGAATTGCAAGTTTAGAGAAAAATAAGTGTTTTCAGCTTAAAATAATAGCTGCAATCTGGTCTTTAGTGTTTTTCTAATCAAAAACAACGCTCTAAAAGACTATGACAAGCAATTATTATAAAGTTATTTATTTTTATTCGTTTACACACAGATGCATGCCATTTTTATTTTATCTAAGTAAAATATTAACACTATTATTTAATATTTAATATACGCATAAGTACTTGCTTAAAAATATTTAATCAACTCGTTCAAACAAAATGTTCGCTAAATAATTTATGAGCAATTTTCTCACTTAATGAATAATTCTCGATCTTTAAACCTAAATAACAATGAATAAACTTCATATCACACGGCATGATACACGAAACAACAAGTGGTTCACTTTGGAAATAGGCGGAAACTCCGGAGTGTTCTGTTACTTCAGAGAAAAAAAACATTTTTTGTCGACTAGTCGCAGAACTCTCCTTTCTTTTCCAAAAACCGCCCTTTAAGAAAATCCATCAAGGGGAGGGAGGGGAGGGAGTCAGCTGCCCTCTATTCTCAGTGGAATAAAAATATACTCAGCCATGTTCTATCACCAATCACAATGCAACAACTCCTTGTGTAGTCCATATTCCATCTGTAATTGTTTCGACTTGAAGGTTGCACAGACAATCACTTTCATGAGGTCTCATTATCCCTGATACTGAATATGTGCTATCAGATTTGATTCACAGGTTGTTCTCATTAGTACAAAATACTAATTGCATGTAGTATAACTACCAACAACACTGCTTATCTTCTGTCAAATTTGAGTGATGCGTTATTATTATGTACTTGTCAAAGAATATACATTCCTTTCTCCTGAGTATGAAATGCCACAACTATTCAAGTGAGGAAACAGCTGCAATAGATTTTATTTACATCCGTCAATATTAACGAAAATAATTTTGGTAAAATTTTTTCTTTGATTTGCTGGTATTCCGTATGTTTTCATCTTCTTAAAAAATACTACACCCTTATAAAAAAATTCTCTTTCGAACACTACCAGTTTCAAAAGAATATTTCTAATTTTGACTTTCAGTTGGTAATTAATTAATTTTAACTTTCAGTTTCTAATTTTAATCAGTTACTGAAAAATTGACTTTTCTTTTTTTTTAAAACTTTTATTTAATTCATCGGGTTTCTTTTATTCATAATTTTTGTTTCAAATTCAGCTTATAAATTACTCTCAATTTTTTTAAATAACTTTGACGGCTTTTTTATGATAGTAAATTAAAAATATAGTTATAATAAAGTATACAATAAATTATAAACAAGTTTGACGGTATTAGTTTTTGCAAATATGATAATTTTTAGCGGTAAATATTCCTTAAAAACAGTTTATTTAAAAAAAATGCAACGCATTGAATTGGTATATAAAATTTCTTTGCTTTATCGTCATAAATTAAGTTATTTTTTAAACTTGTCTCCTCCAATATTTCTGCTCAAATGCCGGGCATTTTTATCCTAAATTATTAGCTAATGTATTGTTAAATAGGATATCATCACATTCTACTTCCTCCTTATTTAAAATCGCGTTAAACACCGTTGAAAACAAATTGCAATACGCGAGCACGAAATAATTTTCTATAGTTTTCATAAGTATATTTTCCTTTCTTCTTTGGAATAGAAATATTTATATTAATTATAAATTCTTATTTATATAATTAATTATATGCATTCTTATTATATATTCTTATTTATTAACTCCTAGATCATGTCCGTGGTGTTTATAATAGAAAAATTTCACATTTTACAATTTTCGCATCTGGGAAGTTTGAACACAGATTTTCTTTTAATTATTTACCTCTGTAAAAATGCATACACAAAAACGCATTTCGTTACCCTCAAAGTGAAGAAAACTAGCCTTGCCACTCAACAAATGAGTTTACGATTTACATGACTTTCGAAGAACGTATTAACACTAGAAAAAAAAGTACAGCCACAAACCGGGCTATCATCATTGGTTGTCGTGAAATGTTTCATGAAATTAAGTATGCTACTGACAATAAATGTTGTGTGGGTGAGCAGCGATGAGTAATTTTTTTGAGTAGCAAAGCCGGGTTTTTTTTCACATTGAAGTTAACCTTCAAGTCTAAGAAGTTCCGCTGCTAACATTGTTAAATAACAAGTCTGTCTGATAAGACCTTAGGATAAGAAACTCAATTAATTTCTTTAAAAAAATGATGTCAAAGTATCGTTTGAACGAGTTTGTCAATTAAAGAGCAATTTATGTGTTAAAAAAATATAAATTATGTTACTTAAATTTTATCACTGTTCAACTAACAAAAAAAAAATATTTCTCTTCGAGCAATGCCCTTTTCAAAAGAAAAAAAAATCCAATTTCAACTTTCATATGATATTAATTACTGAAAAATTTACGATTTAAAATTTTTTTAATTAAAATCTTTGAATTTCTTTGATTCACCTTTTTTTGTTAGAAATTCTGCTTATTAAGTAAATCCATTAAATCCATTTTTTTTCAAATTAGTTAGTTCATATATAGACGGTACATAGAGTGGTTTTGTGATCTTAAAAGGCTCATAAATGATTTATTTACATAAATTACTGCACATTGAATTATACAATACCAAATTCTTCTGCTTTATATTTCTTAATTAAATCGTTGTTTTGAATTTTTTTTCTCCTACCTAGAAACGCATTGATGTCGACTGATAACATTCATGTAAATACACTGAAGTGACAAAAGTCACGGGATACCTCTTAATATCGTGTCGGCCCTCCTTTCGCCCGGCAAAGTGCAGCAACTCGACGTGGCATGGACTCAACAAGTCGTTGGAAGTCTTCTGCAGGAATATTGAGCCATGCTGTCTCGATAGACGTCCATAATTGTGAAAGCGTTGATGGTGCAGGATTTTGGGCACGAACAGACCTCTCGATGATGTCCCATAAATGCTCGATGGAATTATGTCGGGCGATCTAGGTGGCCAGATCATTCCTTGAATTGTCCAGAATGTTCTTCAAACCAATCGCGAACAGTTGTGGCCCGGTGACATGGCGCATTGTCATCCATAAAAATCCCATCGTTGTTTGGGTACATTTAGTCCATGAATGGCTGCAAGTGATCTCCAAGTAGCTGAACATAAGCATTTCCAGTCAATGTTCGGTCCAGTGGCACCAGAGGACCAAGTCCATGCCATGAAAAAACAGCCCACACCATTACGGAGCCACCACCAGCTTGAACAGTGCCTTGCTGACAGTTTGGGTCCATGGCTTCGTGGGGTCTGCGCCACACTCGAACCCTACCATCAGCTCTTACCAACTGAAATCGTGACTCATCGGACCAGGCCACGGTTTTCCATTCATCTAGGGATCAACCAATATGCTCACATGCCCACGAGAGTCGCTGCAAGCGATGTCGTTCTGTCAGTAAAGGCACTCGAGTCGGTCGTCTGCTGGAATAGCCCAAGAAAGCCAAATTTCTCCGCACAGTTCTAACAGACAAGTCCCTTGTATGTCCCACATTGATTTCTGCGGTTATTTGACGCAGTGTTGCTTGTCTGTTAGAATTTACGATTCTTTGCAGACGTCGCCGGTCTCGGTCGTTAAGTGCAGGCGGTCGACCACTGCGCTGTCCATGGTGGGATGTTATGCCTGAAATTTCATACTCTCGGCACACTCTTGACACAGTGGATCTGGGAATGTTGAATTCCCTAACGATTTCCGAAATGGCATGACCCATGCGTCTAGCTCCAACTAACATTCCGCGTTCAAAGTCTGTTAATTCCCGTCGTGCGGTCATCATGACGTCAAAACCTCTTCACATGAATAACTTGAACAGAAATGAAAGCTCTGCGAAAGCACTGCGCATTTATACCTGTTCTACGCGAGGCTACTGCCATCTGAAATTTGCATATTGCTATCCCATGACTTTTGTCACTTCAGTGTAATATCCTTATTTTTTTCATTTATTTTATGTAATTCGTTGAAATACTTTAGCTTATTCTGTGAGTTTCTGTCATATCCTGAAAATCGGAATATATTTTTCTCTAATTAGATTTTCTGAAATCTCTAAAACTATTATCTTTATAATTTTTGCTTATTGAGTGCTTTTGATGGGACACACAAATTAATTCATTTTAAAAAGTTGCATTACGTCAAGTCTCCAAAGAGATAGTAAGCAAACATTATAAATCGGAATGAACAAAGTAAAATTCATAAAAGGCAAACAATACATGATAATTCTATAAAATTATTAACTAAAATGTCCTAATAAATTGATATAAAAATGCTTTATTTACGTCTCACCAAAAGCATGTTCAATGGTAAAATTTAAGAATATTGTATAACTCGTAGCCTTTAAAGTAAACAAATATTATTTATTAAATGAAAACTAACATATTTTTATACAAACAATAAGAGAAATCTGTGTAAAAAACCAATTTAATATCAAAAATCATTGTCACCTTCGAAAATATTTTTTGTCCATTCGTTTAGTTGCTATAACGATGTGATTGACATATTTAAGACAGAAAATCCAATAAATGTCACTTAAGAAAAAGAAGAAAATAAATCCTTTAGATACGAGTAAAACAAAAGTCTGGAAGAAAAAAACCATTTCAAACGAGCGAAAGACAAGCAATCAGAAACGTGCTTTTATCAGTTTTGGAAAGGAAAAAAAAATAGCTTTTAATGCAATCAGTACAGTGGAAATGTGTGGTAGAACTAAATAAAATTTATTTGCTACACAATGTTTGACTTTGTGTTTGTTTCGAACAAAAAACGAAGTATAAAAATTTAATTAACACCGTTTGCTGGATGGAAATAAAGTAGACAGAGTATTTTTTCCTTATGACTTAGTTGAAAGAACTGTTTCTATTTAACTTCCGCTTTGATAATTATGAATATATTCTTGTATATACTTGATCGTACATAAAAAATATGATAATTTGTAATTAATTAATTTAATTATTTCCAAAATTTAAAAAAAAATGAAGGCGGCACAGTGAATGAGTGAAAACATCTTTATGAAGAAGGTGAGTTGAGGTGTAGTGGATGAAAAATGGAAACAAATGAATGAATTATTGACTTGAATATTTATTGAAACAGAATAATGTTACAATGTAAACGCATGAACGATATACTTTCAATTGGTTAAAAGTATGTTGGCCTTACTTTGCCATGTAAAATTAGGAACAGTACGGAGGCACTTCAGAAAGATGCAGGTTGTATTATTTTGTTGAAATGGACCCCAAAACGACGCCCCCTGAAATGTAATGCAACAGATTTACAGGATTTCATCTGTATATTGTTAGAGTGTTCAATTTGTATGCTAGATGTTAGAAGCTACCTATAGCAGTACGAAAAATTGTAAAAATTGTAATAAATTGTATCAAATTGTAAACCATAACCCCTATTTTGATGTTACCTATTGCAACATCAATTAATATTGCTGGTTGCTGGTTGAATGAAACTTTGTTTCCATTCTTATTAATTATATATCTAAAAAAACTAGAACCGAATGATAAGTTGAAAAATTAGGAATTTGTTAATGATTCTCAGGTTTTTAAATAGCATTAGTTTTGCGACATTTTATGTTTGTGTAAACATTAATAGCTATACGTTAATAGTTAATAGCTAATAATCGAATATAATTTTCATTATCTTCATTATGAGGATGAAGATGTTCGTGTCCGCCTCAAAGTGAATGTTTAGCTCATCATGTTGCCTGATCAGATTACGAGTTGTGTCATTACCAAAGTACAAAAAATCTACTTTTGACTTATCCCAGCTGATCCAAACTGAATTTATATCAAATATTCTACATTCAGTTCAATATTAAATTTGGAGGAGTTTTAAACATTTATCAGATTTCTTATCATATTTTATCACGGAAAAATTGTAAAATTTGTACACATAGACAAAATATATTTTACTAAATAAATATTTTGAAAATTATTCATATACATCATATGCGCTATGAATTTCTGCATGTGTATATCATATACATTTCCTGTATTACAATTTGTGTTAAAATATTATTTCCTCTGATTAGTAAGTAAAAACACTATTATCATTAATTTTTTTTTCACTTTGGCATTTAATTTAAGACACATTTTTTCCTAAAATACTCGTATTAAAACAGTTAGTTCTTACCTAGAGAAGATTTAATTGGAAGTTCATTCTGAGAGGATTATGGAGTTAATTAACAGTAAGACCTTCCAATGTGTCTTAAAAAGATATAAATAAAAGAAATTGTTGTTTTAATTATATGTTTCTGTGTATTAATACATATGGATCTGAAGGAAATTAATAATTATACTTTCGAATCTCGAAACCAATTTATTTTAAAAATTATATGTGGTAAGATAATTTTCAGTTTATCATTTCAAAAAATAAAAATATCAATTAATGACTAAATATAAAACTAATTCTTGCAAGTTTGAGTAAATATATTACATTCTTTTATGATTATTATTTCTAATTTTCAAAATGATGTAAACTTTAATCCTTTCTAAATAATCTTAGTACTATTATTTCTACACAATTAATAATGTTTAAATTTATATGAATTTGTTATAGTTAGTTTTTCTGGTCAAAGAAGCTGTTCATTCTTTGTTTAAGTAGTTTTTAATTCATCAAATGGTCATAATATTGTTTTTTAAAGTTATTAGTACAATACTGACATTCTTTCAATGAAAACTCAACAAAAATTCTGAAAACAATGCATTTCTCTAATTTTATTTTTATATTCTATGTGTTCCGTGTAATACTCACATTTAAGAAATGATTAAATGATAAATTAGAAAGAAAAGAAAATTGATTTACGAATTTGAGAATGACTGTTCTAAGAGTCAGTTATAATCAATTATAATACAATCTTCAATTATAATACAATTTTCTTAAGACATCAAATGTCTAAAAATTAGTATTTCTAGAGCACTTCATTACAGATGTATGTATTAATTTAATTAAAGAATTTTTAATACTTTTAAAGAATAAACAAAAAGACTATAAACACGATTAAAAGTAATGATTTTTTTTTTACTTTACGCCAATATTATTAGAATTCAGTTCAAGACATTGTTCCAAAATGTTAAAATCTTATGTTATTGCATTCAATTAAAGCCTTGTACAAATTTGAATGAAAAGGAGAAAAATATGATTGAAACTGTTCAAAATAATCCAGCACAATTATCCAACTTCTTAACTTCAAAGCCATTGTTGGATTTTCAAGATTCCAATTTCCATATTTCTTTCGATTTGCATAACTAATTTAGTACCGACTTATCTCCAGTAGGAATTAGGTTAAGCATTAATTTAACGAATGCATGTTCATTTCACGAAGTTTCATTTAACGAATGCATGTTTTATAAATTTGCTAGTTAAGTTTGTGTAAAAGAACATTAACATTTGCAAAAATTTTCCCTAAATATTTCATATAAGTTATTTATTCTTTTGTATATAATTACTTTTGTTTGATATTAACACTAAATGTATACTTTTTTTTCTTAGGTGAGTTTTCAATCTCAATTCTGTGTTGTGGTGTTGTGATTATCTGCGCAAATGAAGAAATTTATTGGTGAATAGGTAATATTTCAGATGATTAAATAAGATAATCATACCTAAAGTAAAATTGAATAGTTAGTAATTATATTTTTTGAAAGATATTTCTTATTTTACAGTTATTATTTCTAAATTCTGTATCAATTTTTAGAAATTATAGATTATATATATATTACTTAATGCGAAATTCGTCATTTTATTTAAATTTTAACAATTCAATACCTGGAAGTTCATTCTGCGAGGATTATGGAGTTAATTTATAGTAAGACCTTCCGCTATTTCTTAAAAATATATAAATAAAAGTAATTATTTTAATTATATTTATCTCTGTATTATTTCATAAGGATTTGAAGGAAATTAATAATTTTGATTTCGAAACTCGAAAACAATTTATTTTAAAAATTATATGTGCTACTATAATTTTCAGCTTATTATTTCAAAAATAAAAATAGAAATTAATGACTAAGATAAAACTAATTCTTGCGAGGTTGATTAAATATATTCCATAATTAAATTAAAATTTCTAATTTTCAAAATGATGTAAACTTTAATCCTTTCTAAATAACATTAGTATTTATATTTCAACACAATTAATAATGTTTAAATTCAAATGAATCTGTTGTAGTTAGTTTTGTTTATTAAGGAACAGCCAAAAAGGTTCCAAAGTTTATTAGCTGTTCCATTTCTTGTTTTAGTAGGAGTTTTTTTAATTCTTTAAGTGGTGTAATCTATGTTTTTTTTTTAAATTATTAATACAATACTAACATTCTTTGAATGGAAACACAAATTCTGTAAACAATTAATTTCCCCTTTTTATTTTTACATCCTATGTGTTCAGTGTAATAATAATTTTTATAGAATGGTTAAATGGCAAATTAAAAAGAAAAGAAAAATTAGTCACGAATATGGGAATGGCTGTTCTAAGAATCAGCTTCAATTAGAAAACAATTTGCTTATGACGACATCCAATGTTTCAGAATTAATATTTATTCAGCGTTTCATTAGAGATGTAAGTGTACATTTTATTAAAGAATTTTGAATATTTTGAAAAATTAAATAAAAAGACCATAAAACTAAAATAATGCTTTTTTGTGTTACGCAAATGCTATCAGAATTCAGTTCAAAATCTTATTCTTGAAATTTAAAATCTCATGTTATTGCCATCAATTAAAACTTTGTACAAATGTTAATGCAAATTAGAAGAATAAATATGATTTAAACTGTTCAGAATAATACAGCTCAATTATCTAACTTCTTAACTTCAAAGCCATTGTTGGACTTTTTAAGATTCCAATTTCCATATTTTCTTTCGATTTGCATAACTAATTTAGTACCGACGTATCTCCGGTAGGAATTAGGTTAAATATAACAGCAAATCTTCTAACGACATTCTTTTGATAAGGGAATATAGAACGCTTTTGCGACTCATCCAAACCTTTCGTCGAGCTATACCCATGAGAGTTTTATACATTTCTATATTTCTACGAGGGACCATGAAAATATTTAAACATTTACTGAAAGGTTGGCGTCATTCCTATCGGAGTTACGTTATTAAGTAAGAAATACGCAATAATCTCAGTTAATCGGGACCGTCACCAACTCCGATTCTGAGAACTAGGACTTGGAGAACTTGAACTTTTTTTCATGACAAAATTAATCCATGCAAAAATATACTAAAATCCGCTATAATCACATAATTTCAATAAAATATAGAGCACTTTATTATTCGGAAGGCACAGAATGTTGAGGCTAACATCGTCCGTTGTTCTCATACCATATTTGGTACTGCATCATTGCTTGGCTCCTTTTCCCCATGGTTTCTCGGTAGAAAGACAGTTATATATTTTTGTATATATATATGCATATATATTTATTAATTAAAAATGCACAATTAAAAACAGATAAATTGTCACAAAAATTAAGAAATAATTAAGTACAAACAAATTTAAGATAATCAATAAAAATTAAGTTAAGGTAAATTATGTATATTAATATGAAATTTAAAAACTGAAATACTTCACACATTTCAAATTATTATTTATTGAACATTATTTGCTGAAATAATACACTCGTGGTTATATTCCAATATTCAATTACCCAAGAAATTTATAAAGCAATCAGTTTGAATATTACAATAACGAGTATTTTTCACTTTAGGTTTCTGCTTGTTTATTTGGCGATTTTCCATTGCGCCTTTCGCCAAGTTTAAACAAACAAAATGGTCGCTTTGTTATAAAATACCTCGGTTTTTGGGATTCCATTAAAGTGTAAAATCCTATCAAATACCTCACAAGAACTATAAAATTAAATAGAGGCAGGAATATAACAAAATTTAATAACTCTAGAACTTTATGAAGAAGCAATTGTCCAAATACTACATGAAGCACTACCCAATTCATACAAAGAAATCTGTTAGGTGAGGATTCAATTAACTTTTATAAAACATAAACTGTTCATTAGACACTATTTTGAGGAAATAGAAGTAATATATTTTGAAAGCCAGACAATTGAAAATGAACTACAGAGCATGCGACTTGATATTGGCTCAATCGCTATATTTAGCATGTCAGTTTTAAAACACACATAAATGAAATCACGTGAAATCAGCGTTTGTCTTAAATAAAAGGTTTTGAAATGTTTGAAGTTTATCGTGTTGCTCGAGTAGATTAATATCTTTTGAATAACAACTTATACAGGAACTTAAATTTATTTCATAACTTCACTTTTTTGGAAACTCTACGGAACCTCTACCCTAGACAACATATTATGTTTACAAATAATATGTATAAAAAATTTTTTTGAAATTGTACTATTTCAGTAAAATAACTGTCTTAAAGCAAAACAGTATAAAAAAAACATGATCCATTAAAGGTGTAATCTCAAAATTCCAATGTGGTTTAAATGAAATAAATATTATGATCATTTAATATGAGTAGTCAATTCCATTAAAAATTATTACAAATAACAATATTATTACAAACTTTCATTATTGCGGATGCAATACAGACGTATACTTATACATACTTATTATTATATACATATTTATATATTCCATGAATTTAAGAGAAAAAAACATGATTACATACTAACGTAGAAATTTAGTACATTTGTATATACTCCATGAAACATGTAATATCAGATTCATAATACATAATTATATTTTAATAATACTCTTAAGGATAGACTTTACGCTATTCACTGGAGTTTTCTACATGGCATCTACATTACTCTTAAATTAAAATTAAAAAAAATTAACTTTTATAAACACAAACTAATCTTAAGACACTGTTTTGATAATATTGAAACAATAATCTTTTATATTTTGAAAGCTAGACAATTCAAAATAAACTGCAGAGCATGTGACTTCTCAGTCGTTATATTCAGCAACACATATTCCTTGCTAGGTTTAAAACACACATAAATCATGGGAAATCAGCGTTTAGTTTTTTTAAAAAATTTTTACGTGAAAATTTGTGTTGAGCGAAGATCACTCTGTTTCAAGTAACAACTTATACTATAACTTAAATTTATTTAATAGCTTCACTTTTTTGGAGATATGCATAAAAAAGTTGTTTCGAAATTATATTGTTATAATAAAAGAACTGTTCTGAAACAAAAATGCATCTAAAAAAATGATCCATCAAGGGTTTAATCTCAAAACTCCAATGTGGTTTAAATAAGATAATTATTGACATAATAGGGTCAGTTCCATTAAAAATTATTACAGCCTTATTACAAACTTTCACTATTGCGGATGCAATTCAGACGAATCTTTTAAACTCCATGAATTACAAAAAACATGGTTACATACCGTATTTGTACTTCTTATACATACTCTCTAAAACATTTAACATCTGATTTATAATACATAATATTTTAATAATACTCTAATGGGGAAGCTTTAATTTTACGTCATTTATTAGAGTATTCTACATGTTTCCTTCAAGAAAAGAAGATCATATTATTTATTTTATGGCAAACTGCAACCGTATCGACAGAATGTCCCATTTTTCATTCTATTCCGCACGACTTTTCCCTTACCTGGCCGATGTTCCCGGATTGCGGTCTCGTGAATGACTCGACCCCCTTAATAACCCCCCAGTGAAGATTCGTTTCGGTGATTTACTCCGAGAAGATCCATTTCCCTTTCTCTGGATTTGCAAGAGTCAATATAAACTCTCCATATTCGCTGTGCCGAATTTTTGTAAAAAGGTTTAGCAGAAAAGCAATCAATTCTTCTCGGCACAAACGACTTATTTATTTTGTCGGCAAGTGTTTCTGTATTTTAAATGAGAATTTGAAATGGAAATGGATTCAAAAACATAGATTTGTTTATTGTTGTGGTTTGTTTACTTGTATTCTCATTTTTTTTAATGTTCGGTTTTATCTTTCTTAGATTTGTACTGAAATTCATCTATAAATATTAACAGATTTGTGGACAAATAATAAAATTTTAGTTTATATATTCAATAAATAATTACTGGCAAACCATAAGAATATATATTGAGAAACAGATCTATTATCAAGTATATTAACTGAGATATTTTGAATCCTGAAATTTAAAATTGTTTTGAATTTACTTGAGCCTATAAAGCAAAAAAAAAAAAAAAAAAAAAATGCTGGAGAGCCTCGATATTACTAGAAAGAGATTAAAGAATAGCAAATCAGAGGAAATTGTATTTTTGTCAAGAGCAAAAACGTATGCATGCATTTAATAAACTTGTTAAATTTAAAATTCTACCAGATTTTTCTAAATTTTATTGGAATAGCTTTTTTTTTTGGAAGATAGGATCAAATTTATAATAATACTTCAATACAATATTACTTCAATACAATATTACATATATTTTAAAAATATACTAATGCATCCTTAATTTTAGTAATTTTCTTTTAAAAACATTATTATTATTAAATTGGCTGATATTAAAAAATTTCTAAGAAAGAATCTTAAATAATTTTATAAATTAAAGCTTTCTCAAGCTCTATAAAAGTTTTCTGTCATTTTTTTCGTATGTATGGTTCTCCTGATACTAGATTATACACACACACAAATATGCATACAAGTACATATAAAAACATATACGTGCAGATACAAATAGCGGAGAAAGATGGAAAAAATTTCAATTTTCCACACCCTCTATTTACTTAGCATTCGCCAAATAACTTTTCTTAAGAAAGAAGTTTAATTTTCAGAAAGAATGGTTTTAACTTTTACAATTTGCATCTTGTTCACTCGTCTTTAAATTTAAAAAAAAGTCTGATTGTAAAAGGGTAGAAATTTTCTTTATGCTATCAAATGTTAAATGTTAAAATGCGATCAATTTTGTTAAAGGTATGCACTTCAAAAATCTCTAAATCCAGAATAAAAAAAAACATGCTCAGACTTTTGATAGAACTATGCGCATTTGATACATTGTACAAAAAAAAGAACAGAAATTTAAAAAATATCATTGTTGCAATAAAATATGAGAGTTCTTGGAATTCGCGTGCATTTTATAGAGTAAAGAACAATGTTAGAAGTTGTTCGAGTTCTTTTTTTTTTCTTTTTTCTTCTTTCTAAGTCACATGGAACAAGAGGAAAAACAAAATGATTACTGAAAGGAAAATTAACTTTGAACCTCGAAAGAAAGATTAATGGACGAAATTGTGAAAATGTATTCAACGAAATTTTGAAAAGGAAATAAATGAGTTTTGCAATTATTTTTTTTGTTGTTGCACATAAGTGTATACATTTAATGATTTTCTTGTATACTTGTTTGAAAATTTTTTCTTTTGCAAGTAACACAAAATATTTTTTTTTAAGAACCAAAGATAATCTATTCTTAAGCTAGATTAATTAACTTATATTTTTTCAGTTACATTTTGAATTTCACAACAATGATATATTTCAAAACAGATAGTACATTTATTATTTCGTTAAAATAAAATTATAGGATATTTATAATTCTGAAAACTATAAAATTTATAAGCTATTTTTAATATTAAATTTTTGGGAAAATATAGTGAACAGATGGTACAGTATCAAAAATAAAAATAATCTTTTAGAATTTAATTTTAATAAATTTGTATATATATATATATATATATATATATTCAACAACTTATCTCGATATGACTTATCTCAAAGTAAAAAAAAAATAGTAATAGAAAATAATATGTATATAATGAAGTTCCAACTGTTTTTCCTGATAAATTAAGTTCATTTTTGTAGCACGTTTTATTTTTTGATATCAATTTAAAAAAGGAATATTTTAATTTAATTAATATTTTAATTTTTTATTTTATTTAAAAAGGAATTTTCTGTATTAAATAAATCTTAAATTCTATCTTCTAGCAAATGATTTTGACTTTTAATATGAACTTCAGGGAATTTGATCGTTGTATTTAAATTAAAGAAGACTATTTGCGTCTTAGCCATTTCAATTTTTTTTAAATAAAATTTTATTTTGATTCTTTTTTAACAAAAAATACATCTTTACAATAGTTTAACGAATATACAAAACGTATATTTTAGTTTACATTTAAAATGCATTACATAGGAAAATAATAATAAGCAAATATTTCAGTTTATATTCTAAAATTAATTACCGAAGAATATCTGCTTTTGACAATCACCAACTATTCATATCAAAACGATCTTTTTTTTTTTCCACGTGCTGTTAAAATGAATTACTTAAAATATGAAATGGCAATTTCCCGTTTCAGTCCCAGTGAAAGACATACTTCCCTTTCAAATACGTTTAAAGTTTTTGTTTTTTCTTTTAAATCGTGAAATTTGCTTTCGTGGCTTGCTAATTAGTATACTGTGATAGTTACATATAATCTTAGACGAAGTTCCCAACTCCTAATTAGGTTGTCTATTTGATTCAACGAGACCTGATTATGGTTCTTTAGTCCGGTTTTACTTCTGATTCTTATAAAACTTTTCCTCTTTCAAAAGAAATTATCTTTTTATATTTCTGTTTTAGTCAGAAAAGGACG
Organism: Caerostris darwini; assembly: GCA_021605075.1. Lineage (NCBI taxonomy): Eukaryota > Metazoa > Arthropoda > Arachnida > Araneae > Araneidae > Caerostris > Caerostris darwini. The sequence continues at coordinate 38,894 of BPLQ01008716.1, forward strand.
TAACTTTTAAGGCATAATGTATTTTATTCAAAAAAGAGATGGATTGGAATTAAAATAAAAGTAAGGTAACAGAAAAAGTTTTTGTTTCTTATTTTTATCGTTATTTACGGATCATGCAGGCTTTCATGAATTTTTCTATTCATTTTTTTTAACAATGTAATTTTTAATGAACGGCAAATAGTGTTTGGCTCATAAGTGGTTATTTTATTTTATTTATTTATTTATTTATTTTTTTTTTTTTTGGGAGGTTGGGAATTTTCTTAATTTTGAGGCTTTTTGCCAGGGAAGATTGAGAAATCTTGAAATGAGATAATAGTGCACAGACATAAACATAATTTTGACACTGTCCTTTGGAACTCTTCCTATGGAACATAATTTTGTCCTTTTATAGGTATTATCAAATAATCCATATTGGTACACAATAGTACATAAATTGTGGTTATAATAATACATAATTGTACATAAATCCTAATAGTACACAATAATACATAAATTCCATATTGGTACTGATCATACAAAACCTTCAGGTATTCTAGTGTTTAGTATGTCTGTCAGAAAAGGAAGAAAAGGATGTAACTTTTAAGGCATAATGTATTTTATTCAAAAAAGGACATGGATTGGAATTGAAAAAAAAATTTTTTTCTTCTTATTTTCATCGTTATTTAAGAATCAACCGGCTTTTAGGAATTTTCGATCTATTTTTTTTTAACAATGTAATTTTTAATGAACAACAAATAGTTTTCGGCTCAGAAGTATTATTTTTTTATTGTAGAAGTTTCAGAATCTTAATGAGATCAGAGGTGTTCAGAATATTTCATGAAAGAGGTCTGCGTGCAAAACATCATACATCTATCGCACCATGCCACCAAAATTAAAAATTAAACTTAATTCGCATTTGTCAATTCGAATGCAGATCAATGAAGGTCTGTACTCTTTACAAATTTTGCTTTAAAAGTGACAAGATGATTGTTGGTTTGGCTTAATCGGAACAAAGTGAAATCCATAAATGAAACAAATTTGATGAGTACAGTGTAAACATGTGGACATGTATATCTTTTGATGGCAGCAATAGGTATATCTTCCAAAGAAGCACCATTATTTCTCAGTAATAAATAGGCAACTTTCGTTCCAATTATTCATCCTTACGCAAGTGAAGTTGGTGACTCTTTCATTAAAAAAGATGATAACTATAGAAGATTACACAGAGCTCCTATAGTGGAAAATTACCATCGTGAAAAAATATTGTGTATATAGGTGGTTAACGCCTACTCGAACTTATCAACTTCGAACATTTTGACACAGCCATAGCTTTAATGTCAAAACAGACACTGTCCTTTGGAACATAATTTTTTCCTTTTATAGGTATTATCAAATAATCCATATTGGTACACAATAGTACATAAATTGTGGTTATAATAGTACATAATAGTTCATAAATTCTAATAGTACATAAATCCTAATAGTACATAATGGTATATAAATCCTAATAGTACACAATAATACATAAATTCCATATTGGTACTGATCACACAAAACCTTCAGGTATTC
>BPLQ01008717.1:0-30593 GCA_021605075.1 Caerostris darwini
AAATTATTAAGAATTGTATATATTTTATACAGGTTGATAGCCAATTAAAGTCCACTCTTTCAAATTGCTGTAAAGAAATCACAATGAGTCAAAAATTTGAACTGAAGATAATTGAGAAGAAGGGGAAGCGGTATAAAATTTGGTAAATTAAGATTTATATATATAAATTTCTAATTAAATAAAATTATTACATTTATTAATTAAATAATATTGTTATATAATATTGATATTTTTAACACATTTCTGTGGGATTCACTACTTTATTATGATTGATTATTCTACAAACATTATTTAATAAAAAAAGTTATTCAATTACAAAGCAGAAAACGAGATGAGTAAATATTTTAAATTACACAAATCACATCCCATATCAAAAACGCATAAATTTAATCACACGTAAATGATAGATTTACCCATTTTTTTCAATTACATCGTGTGATTATCTGTCTAAATTTAATTTTATTGAAATAGTCCCTAGAATTTTATTAATAAAAACTTTTGATTTATGATTAAATGCAAATAAAATTTCAAATTAAATTAAATAAGAAATCATAAAAATTTCTTTACGAAAAATTCCTAATTGGTTGTTTTAAACATCAAAATAAAACATCAGATAAAATGGGTTTTCACTTAAAACCACATGAGAGATAGTAATAAATTTTACCAAAAGAAATTAGCTAAAGATTATATTTTTATTAGTGATAAAGATTCTATTTATCTGAAAAATTATTTTTAAAGCCAACCATTTTTGTGAAATATAAAAGAAACAAAATTATATCTATTTGTTTTAAAGAGAATTCTGCAAATAAAATTCTTTCAAAAGAAAAATTTCTATGAAACTAAAAAGATGAAAGACTTAAAAACAGTTTCAAAATTCTTTTTCTCTTTAAAATAAAAAATACTAATTCTGATTCAAACCGATCTCGAGTTACAATTACTAATTACTAATTAGTATGATTTACATAAAAAAGTTATTAAAAAATATTTAGAAACATTTATAAATCCACATTTTTAAAATAATTCCAACAATATTGAACTTTAATAATTTTGGCTTTGAGTTTAATAATTTTTTTTTATATTTTGCCATTTTTAAATTCATGCTATAAATTATTTAACATAAACCCTAGCTTATGCGTCGAAGCGGGATCTATAGCAAAGAAATACAATCTTTTGTCCCATCAAAGCTTGCCAGATCAATTTTTTCAATATCAAAATGAATTTATTTACCTTTAATTATCTTTGATTGTATTTATTTAATTATTTGTAAGTTTGTATTTACATTTCAAAAGATCAAAAGAAAATGCAGTTTTTAAAAATATTTTTAAAATTACGAAAATGTAAATTTTTTATTTCAACTAATGATCTCACAAATACTTTAATAGAACAAAATAAAATGCATTTTTAAAAGTTAAAAATATTTCTTCTGGGTTTTTGAAATTACCTTTAATGGAGTGAATATTTTTAGAATTTAAATACAATTATCATTTATTTAAGTTATTTTTCTTCTGTTTTAGAAGCATAGTGGCGTTTTTTATCTCTATATCAGCAAAGAAGTAAATATTCAATAATTTACTTTTAAAAAAATAATTTTTTTTCTAAATTCAAAAATGGTTCTTAAAAAAAAGGATTAATCATAACATGCTTTAAAAAATAAATAATTAAAGCTTGTGTGGATAAATCATTAAACAATTTACTTTGGTGATTTAAGAGGAAAATAAATTAAAAAAGGCATTACGTTCATTTTGAATAAATAAATTTGGTGTTTTTTATCCTAAAACTGTAAATGAAGGATTAATACGTCAGCTTTTGAATAAAAAACTTAATGTTTTTTCGAATTTATATGCATTTTAAAAATGAAGACACAATTAAAGGGAATATATTTTTTGTATTTTATTATCTGTACACTCTTCTTTTAATTACATGTAATAATAAGGAAAAAGACAGTCTACTGGAAATATATTATCACACCTATAATATTTAAGCATTATAAAGTTGGAAAATAGATAGTATGAATGATTATTAAAATGATCGTTTTCTTTATAAATAATGTAATTTCTATTTAAAAATGACAATGTAATACCTGAGGTAAATAGTTAATTTTCATAAAATTTATGAAGAGCATGAATTAAATTAATCGCTTTACAGCTATTCAGTCAACAATTATAATTAAATGAAACTGCAAAAAAAATTTATAAAAAGCTGTTCTAAGCTGTCAGTAATTGAAAAATAATTTGTGCCATAAATTTTCAATAAGAAAATTTGTTAGTATTGATAACAAAAAATGTTAATTGACTGATGTTTTCTATTATATTATTCTTTTTCGTAAAAGCATACATTTTCTAAAGCTGTTTAATTGAATTGAATTAATGTATTATTTTAGTATTAACTGTAATTTACTATAAATGTATTGATAAATTTAATTCAAATTTTATCCTTTGATCGACAATTTTTTTCCATTACTTTGCAATGAATCCCTTTGTAAATTTTGTAGAAAACAAGTAATGTGTGCAATTACATAAAAAATAGTCAATTCCTACTTTTTTTCACTCTATTGCAGAAAGTCTTTTATAATTAATTTAGATTCATTTTTTTTAAGTTAGAAAAAAATTCACTCTCTTCTTTCTCACATACATCCTTATAACTCTCTCACTCATTAATTCACATGTTTCATTTTCCATTTGTTCCCTCCTCGACTCAGACTACAAACCCAGAAGGAAAAGAATCTGAAAAGAAATTTTTTTTCAGCTATCTACACGCCACCACTGACGGTATTGATTCCTAATTTTATACCCTGCTAAATATCTTATATAAGAGAAATTTTTTTCTCCCATATAAAACTAAAATTAATTAATTAAATTTAATTAATGTATTAATATTTGAAAAAACTATATTAACATCCACTACATCCACTACAAGTTTAACAACAAGTCTCATTCACTGCAAGTTTAACAAGATATATAAATATATATATAGTGTGAAACCAACAGTAAAAATTGAAATAGGTGCGGTTTTCACCTAAACTGGTTTTTCTTACATCTGGCGCCATCTTTTTGGTAGCATATTAAACAATTAGGTTTTGAACAAATAAATAATAAAACTAAAACTAATTAATTAAATTTAATTAATGAATTAATATTAAAAAAAATGTATTAACATCAAGTGTCATCCACTAAAAGTTAAAAAAAAAATGTATTTGAACTTGGGTGGATGAATAAAAAGTATTTTAGTGAACGATTGAAAATTTAAGCATGATATATATAGGGAGAGTATGAGCTAATAGTATAAATTAAAAAAAAGCTCATGAGCTATTTAATCACTCATTATAGGGAATACTCTTTTAATTTTGTGAAAAAATTTAGTTATCGAAATATTTTAAAAGTTTTTATTGTTTGAGATGACATTTGAACGCAGAAAACTTTATCAAGTTTTCAATTTACATTGTTGCTGTGAAATGACATTACACTTATTTAATTGTCCTCATAGAACAATTAAATTCATGATTTTATATCAACTTGCAGAATTCCAACACGAGCACTAACTTTTTTTCACTGCTAGGGGTTCTGCGCACTCCGATGCATACATACATTTTTTTTCGCGGCTAGTTTTTTCCGATCCTAGGATTTCCGCGCACATGGCTTAAATATTATTTAATTACAAACCTAACTAAAAAAATTATGAAATTAAGCATTTTTTAAATTTAATTCGTTAATTTACGTTAGAGTTAAAGGTTAATATGAAAAAGTAAATCTGATTTTTTGTTATTGATTTTAACAATATAAAAAAAATTTTTAAAAAGTTTATGATTAAAAAAAACTTTTTACATTATAGAGGCTTCTGTAAACATTTAGGCCTATACTAGATTTTATAACAGTTAAAAAGAAAAGGGCCAGTTTCAAGTTCATGGCTTATCATACTATTTACAAAGAAATGGAAATTAAAAATATAAATTTGATTCAAATGCAGTTCATTCAAGCTCGAAGATTTTCAGAGTTCTCACAGCTTACGACGAACTCAGTACACGTGGTCTGCTGCAGACCTTAAGACCTTGTTCAGTCACTCCAGAGAAAAAGACAACACTTCTTGTCGACTGATCGCAGAACCCTCTTCCTCCTTCTCCGAAAACCCCTCTTTAAGAAAATCTGTGAAGATGAGGGACAGCTTCCCTCACTTCTCATTTCAGTGGACACTTCCTCAGCCCATGGTCTATCAAGAATCACAATGCAGCAACTCATGACGTAGTGCATATTCCATCTGTAATTGTTTCGACTTGTGAAGGTCAATCGGGCAATCGCTAGTTCCTTGATGTATCGTTATCCATGACACTGATTATCTGCTATCACATTTGAGTCACAGGTTGTTCTCATTAGAACAAAATACTAATTACATGTAGTTTAAATATTCACGGCACTGCTTATTTGCTATCAGATTTGAGTGATAGGTTGTTATTATGCATTTGTTAAAGAATATACATTTCTGGGAATAGATCTGTTCTCGTGGGAAAAATACTACACTTAAAAAAAAAAAGAATCATGCTTCACAATTCTATTTTTTTTAATTCTTTTAAATATGGAACACAACATAAATGATTACCAGCAACATAAATTACAGATTGTCTGTTCGACCTTCACCGATCGAAACAATTACAGTTGGGATATGGACTACGTCATGAGTTGCTGCATTGTGATTAGTGAACATTGGCCGAGGAAGTGTCCACTCCAATCAGAAGTGAGGAAATTTTCCCTTTACAGTTTAAAAATATTCTTAGTAACTAGTAGAATATAAGAACATTTAAAATTATTATTTTTTTAAATAGCAAATTTATTTGTAGTTCTTATTTTATTTTAACCAAACAGATTTCACCTAAAAATTTGATAATTCTTCATATTTTATTGCACAAGTTTGAAAATACATAATTAAATCTTGAATTAAATAATTCTACATAATATACTTTCATATTCTAAAAGATGTGCCAAATTTTTATTAAAAGTATTAACCAAAACACGTACGAGCAAATATTTCCACTCACACAATTTCTGAGTTGGCAAATTTAACTTGTTTGGGTAAACAAACTTCAAAGTTTGTTATCATTTATCAAAACTGATGCAAAATCCATAAAATCTTACTTAACCTTTCAAGAATTCTCAAGCATTTTGGGGAGAAAATCTTTCGAAATGATCATCATTCACTTCGGATAATCGTAATCAATACTGTTAATAGCTCTACTCTTTCAATCAACGTAAGTGCCCATGGCAGCATGCCTGAAAGCAAGTAGCGCCCTCTAGGGGCAAATATTGGAGTATAGTTTTAATGGAGAAGAGTTTCATAATTTAAACCAACTATTTTTAATCGAAAATATTTAAAGCCTCCATTTATTTAGCAATACTTAAACGCAAGAGATAGAGTTTCTTGTTAATTTCTTAAATTAACTATATTTATGATTTAAAGACGAAGATTAATTTTTATACATAAAAAGAAATCGCATTGAGGCATTTTTATAAAATTATTTATTTTACTATTTCTTACAAGTTATAATCAGAATTCTGTCGATTATAATTTTAATAATTTCATTATTTAATCCAAGTTCCATTATTTAATCCAATTTTTAATTGAAAATGTTTAAAACACCGATTTATTTAGTAATACTTGAACACAAGAGATAGAGTTTCTTGTTTGTTCCTTAAATTAACTAGATTCATGATTTCAAAACATTCATTTTTAGTCATAAAAAGAAATCAAATTGATGCAAAAATTCTCATGGATTTATAAAATTATTTATTTTAATACTTTTTACAAGCTATAATCAAAATTCTGTCTACTACAGTTAAAAAGAAAACAATTATTTACAAATTGATTAGTGTATCAATTCAAAGCAGTACGATCATGTTGTCATTTTATTTAGAAATTAATTACAGGAAACTTAAAATATTATACCGTTGGAAATGGGGCAGTCTAACAACACTGAGAATTGGAAGATCTCGTTTCAAAACCTCAGAGGTCGAAATGAAATTCCCTGTACATTCCCAGAAGCAGCGTGATAAAGCTGGCGGGTAGAAATTCCAAAGTAACCGGGAGAATATTTGTAAAAAATTATAGCTGCTTTCTTGGATATTTGAAAATGTTGAGGTGAAATTCGGGTTTAGTGTAGTAGGTTCTGTCCGACTCGGGGGGGCAATGGCGACATACACAATTAGTGTGTAGGAGATCTTAGGTTCGAATTTGTCGCTGCCGTCTATTGAAGTTATTGCTTTTTGAAACGAGAAGAGTCGGTGGAGATTGTGACAACTTTCAGAATTTTCTTACATGCGAGGTGTAAATGAATGTAGTTACCCGTGTAAATCTTCTACAGAATTTCTGCTATATGATTCACAAATTTAGGATAGCTTCTCCTAAAAATTTTAATTTATTATAGCACTTGGTAGTAAGGAAAATATTATAATATATTTAAACTGTTTGAGATTTTATTTTGTTCTTATGTAAGACTTTAAGGTTTTTCTCCACCACACCTCAACCCCGTACCTAGGATTATGATCCCTTCCATCAGTTAGAAAAGAGAAACGTCGGTGGACCTCACAAATACAACATACAGCCCACCGACCTATGATGGACAGTGCCAACCCGGGAGGAATTTTAGGGATAATTGCTCCGCATGTGCGTGTGGAGAGGGAGAAAACCTGGAAAACTGCAACCAGTCAGTTTGACTATTAATGAGAGACGCATTATCACAAATGCCTCCGAGTCTCCTCATTTCTGAAAGGAGTGACTACAACCAGTGGATTTGAACCCCTCATGCATGCCAAGCTGTGCACGTTGTCAGTTGGGGTATGAGTCGGGTTTGGTTTGCCGCGCTATGGTCATTTTGTGCACATTGTCTATTTAGACCGGGACCTACAGTTTAATTTGGATTCCGAACAACTAACAAACATCCATGCTACCGCCAGGATTCGAACATCCACGAGGCGGAGATTTGAAGTCTTTCCTCTTCCTGACTTATTAAGCCTGGCTTCCTAACGTGGGAGATTTCTGGTTCGAATCTGCTGATGTGCCTCTTGCAGTTACTGCTTTCAGAAACAAGGAGATTCAACTTTCTGTTCCTTTGGAATAAACGGAGAGGGAGCGCTCTCTATTTATCACGATTTGAATTATAACTTACAGAAAAAAACTATAATTATGTTGTTGTTGCTTATCCCTTTGATTTAGAATCCTAAACCAAGTCCAGTAGATCATGCTGCATCAATAGATCGTAAACGGTCCTCCCCTCATTCAACAGTTGCCTCACAGAGGCACCAATACAATCGCTGTGATGAGAGGGAGACGCGATGGCCGAACAATGACATAGGGTATATGTCTTCTCCATTGAAGGTCAAACTCTTAGTGTGGCCAGTTCGTAGTCTAGCTAAAGCCGTTTGAGCAGATCTAGGACAGGAGCACTGCAAGGACATACCAGGATATTTAGCGGCGTACCATGCACGAATTGGTGACGATCTCCAAGCGGTATTCACTCTGGCTAAAGTCATGGAAGAAGACGCTTGATTGGAAGAAGTAGCTTTGGGAAGTTCGCAACCTTTCCTAGCGAGCCGATAAGCAATTTCATTTCCATAGATGCCCACATGGGAGGGAATCCACTGCAAGCACACCGATCCGATCTGGTCCAAAACAGCTAGTTTAGAAACGATATCCTACCTCAATTTGTCCAGGATACTTGGCCAATCCTTCAAATACTGTATTGAGCTCTTACTATCAGTCAGAATCCAAACATCAGGTACTTTAAAGTCTAAAGCTAGGCTCAGAGCTTCACTTATAGCAATTAATTCTGAGCTGTGGTCCGGGTTTCTAAAACGATATACAAATTCTCCTGTACTTGTCTTCATAAAAATTCCGCTACCTGTTCTTCTAGAATCAGATTTGCTTAAGTCAGTGCAAATAACCAGGGCCCTAGGAGAAATACTGTCATTATAAAAACAGAAAGTAAGATTTGCGGAACGTATTTTTGTAATGCGTGCAATGTATGAATTCGGTAAAGCTTTTCCGCATTAGCATCATAAATATATATTAAGGAGAAACATATCTTACGATAATATGAAGTGATTGCTGAACTAAAAGTTTTTGAATGTTATACTAAATTAGACTCATAATTTGAGAAAAATAAATTAAATAGACCCAACTAATGCAACATGGAACAGGTATCGAATCTCGGGGTTTGAAATAAAAGAAGAATTTGTGAAATAGAAACTTGACGTTAATTAACTGGGGATTTAAAATGCCAAATCAAATAACTACCTTTTGGTATAACTTAGACATATTTGAGCTAATTACAGAGTGGAGACTTAAACAGCGTCATTTTCTTAGAAACTCATTATTTATTGAAACAATTCACTAATTAGTAGCAGTTTCGCAACATACAACTGTAATTCGGTTTGCATACAGAACGAACAAATATTTAAAGCTTATTCGTCTCAAATATGCCAAAATCAGAACAATCTTGTGTTCCAAAAAAAAAAAAAAAAATATATATATATATATATTTTAAGCCTACATTTCCAGCATTCTCAAAACACTAAAAAATTAACAAAGGATTAAAACTCCATTAACACAAGCACGACTTAATTTTGACGAAGAAATTTTGCTAGTTAATTTAAATGGTAAAAAACCCCCACTTCTTTACAAAAAAAGTGTTTGTTTTCAATTAACGTTGAATTCTTTTTTTTTCTTTCAAACAATGGCTTTTTTACGTTTCACAAACATAAAAAGATTTTTTTTTACATTTTTTTTTATCTATCCACACTTTTGAACAAAATAAAAGAAATAGTTTTTCTTTTTTTATTAGAAAAAACAACAACAAAAAACTGATAATGTTTATTTGCTCAATTGAAAGTGAAAGCTTGCTACTAAATTATTATGAATTATTATTATTTTTATGCAATACAATAACAGGTTTCGTATTCCATTTATGAATACCACAAACAGCCCTCTGACGCGTTGCGACATTGCTTTATGGGAAAACATTTAGAGGTAACTGGCTCACATTTGTGTGTTGCATGGGGAAAACCTTTGATAACTCTCACCAGAGATGGGAAATCTGTTAATTTTCGTTATCGGCATTAGCCATTAGATGCGAATATAAATTAACGGTTAATTTTAACGTCTCTTAATTTTGTAATGTGTGTACAAATTTTGTACATGAATACTGTACAATCCACTACGTTAATTTGAATTCTCGAGCTCTGTACCACAGGTTTCGGGGTCGAGTCCCGGCGGTGCCATGGATGATTGTAATGATTCATTATCCACTTTATCCTATTTACGATCCCGGTCCCAGTCTAATAGGATCGTAGAGCGTTGTGGGGGTAGTGTTACTCGCGTCCGTAGCATTTCTTCAAGCTACACGTGCCCCCCGTGTAGTGCTCAATGAGTAACAGCAGTGCAGCCCTTGCTCATGGCATAAAGATTAACTGTCTCTGTATTGCCAGCTGCAGTAGAACAACAACAATTTGAATTGTAATGTAGAACCTGTTTATTGGAATATCAACCACTAATGTTTATTGTGTTATATTTACTGTATACAACATTTCCACCGAATTTTCTTTCATGTGCATAAAATTAAAATTTCTAATTCAGTATACAGAGCTAAACTAATTAAATAAGTGAATTTTAGTTTTGTTTATTTTCTTAATTATAACAATTATCAAGCAATCGAAATGTTAAATTAAAATGCAATGAAAAAAAGTGTTTTTAATTTCACGTATGGTAAAATTATGTAGAATAATTAAGTAATGCAGCCACTAAAGGAAGCATTGAATATAATAGGCGTTAAAATGAGCCGTTAATATCTGTTCGTTCTTTCCGAAGTGGGGAATTTAACCTGTGGTAAAATCAACGCTATTCTCAGTGCCACTTAGCATTGAGACTGTAAAACACTATTAAATTAACTGTTAATATCGTATAATTTCTATCCGATCAGTTGAATACATCGGACGCTAAAATTAACTATGTTACCTAACATCGAGGTTGTGAAACACTATTAAATTAACCACTAATATCAATTGATTCTTATCAGAGGAATTGAGAGGCCTGAATGGCCGAGTATCTAGCGCTCGGTGTCACAGGTAGTTTAAGTTCCGGCGGTACCATGGATGTTTGTAGTGATTGGGAATCCCCTTTAAGCTGTAGGTCCTGGTCTCATATGACTGTAGAGCGTCCCAGGTTCGTGGGCTTGGTCTAGATGTCTACAAAGAGGGATAAGAAACAACAACAACAAACACCCCTGCGTTCGAATCCCTCTGAACTTGCCAAATTTCCGATCTATAGCTAGTCGACCAGATCCTATTTAGAATCTTCGAATACAATGTTGCATTGTAAGCAAACAGATTAATTTGCGAAAAAAATTTGCATTATAATCGAAGACATAAAGTTAAGACCGGAATTACTATTCAAACATTACTTTCTAACTAGCAATTTCTATGGTGGCCAGTCAGACTTCTCATCCACATCATTCTAAAACTATATAGGGGAATCTTAGATCTAGGCACCGTAATGTGTGTGGTGTGGTGTAGTATCGGAGGAGATGATTTCAATAGCAGCTGAAATTAACACTTCTTGGGGAATATTACACCACTCATCAAGCAATGCCCTCCGAAGTTCCAGTTGACAGGTGGGAGGGGGATGACGGGCTGCAATTCGTCGGCCAAGCATATCCCACACATGCTCTATTGGATTCAAGTCCGATGAGTATGCTGGCCAATCCAAACGGGTGATATCCTCCAATTGAAGGCATTCGTCTACAATGTTTGCACGGTGAGGACGGTCGTTGTCATCCGTAAACAGAAATTCAGCACCCATGGTGCCCCGAAACAAACGTACATGTTGTTCCAGAATGACATCCCGATAGATGTGGCCTGTCATCGTTACACTCTGAACATGCAGGTCAGTTCTGGAACCAAGAATAATTCCTCCCCAAACAAGCCATCCTGCACCACGGTAAAGGTGTCGTTCAATGGTGTTCTCTTGGTGGTAACGGGTACCTGGCGCTCTCAATATGAAAGTCCGGCGAGAATCAGACTGCAAACTAAACCTGGACTTGTCGGAAAACATAACACAAGACCACTGTTGCGGTGTCCCCAATGCATGCTCTCTACTCCAGGTTAATCGCAGGCGACTGTGAGTTGCGGTAAGTGAAACACATCTGACAGGCCTACGAGCATATAGACCAATGTGCCCTAAGCGTCTGTACACGGTCTGCCTTGAAACTGTCGTACCGGTAGCTGAAGAGAGCTGACGAGACAGGTCTGATGCTGTGCTCCGTCTGTTTCTTTTGGCAGTAACTGCTAAATACCGGTCCTCATTCGGCGTTGTAACTCGGGGGCGACCTGTGCTGTAACATCTACTCACATTACCATCATCTTGGAATCGTTGCCAAAGCCTGGAGATGACACTGTGGGCGATTCCAAGTTCCTCGGATACTTCCAGCTGGGTACGTCCACATTCCAGTCGTCCGATAATTCTACCACGTAAAAAATCATCCAAATGCTTTCTTTGTGCCATAACTATGCGCTTATTGCACTGAAAGGCTTTTAAAGCGCTTGTGAACAATTTTACTTCTTTGCCACCATTCCTTATATACCCCTCTCTTACACTCTCGTCATTGTGACGTACTATCCGCGCCATTTGGTGGTTTCCTGTAATTTGCATATTCTTCTTCAAGATGTGTGTGATAATGCTACAGGTGAAATTTTTATTTTAGAGTTTAATTTCTATGTGACTTTGAATTATCCTTAATTTATGGACATGAGTGTATATCATAATCTTCATGAATTTAATTACTTTTTTTAAATACATTTTTTCCAATTTATTAAATATCTTCACTTTTATCACACTCTTTCACTGAATAAAAATTCGTTCATTTGAAAGTTTCAATCCTTTTCTTCTGATAAAAAATAATGCTACAAGGGGAAAATTTAAATGGTGAACCCAAAAAATATTCTTTCGTAATAAATAACAAATGTCAAATATTTGTCGTTTACAAGTCCTTGGACTTTATTTTGTAAGGTCTTGTCTTGTATTTTAAAGACACTTTACCTGAATGACCAAGCAATAGAAATATTTACAATGTTCCCTGCCAATTCCAACTGCGAAGAGGGATGAAATATATTTGGAACAGCTGGCATTAAACAGACAAAACAACCTAGCAGATGTTCACCCAATCAGTTCTTTTTTCTCATGTTATGACACTTAAGGACAAAGAAAATTGGTTTAGTTGTTATTTTTTTTCATTTGAATTTTCAAATAATATTCTTTTTAATATATTACAAGACATGAAATTTCCTAACTTTTAAATTTGATGGTTTAAAAGCAAGAAAACAATATACAAACTAATATTTTATTTTTATTTATAAATATTAAGTTATAATGTCATAAAATTATTATTATAATGTCATAAAAAGGGATTTTGGAACATTTATTGTAATGTTATATTTTAACTGATCTGACATATCACGTTATTTACTTTATATCACATGCTTTTGGACTACTTTAATTCAAAATGCAACAACGATACTTAAAACTTTTTTACGATTCTTATTTCTTCGACTTTTCACTTTTTATAAAACAAGATCATTTAAAAATAAGAGAAATTCGCCAAGGCAGCACTGTAATTAAAGATAATAAAAAAAGAAATTCTGTCTTTTTTTGCATTCATCAATAAAGACTTTTAAAAAATCATTACATTTTTTTTTTCAAGTTTGTATATAAAATGCAACATTTTAATGCTCCAAGAGTTCATTATTATGATATGTATGCTTCTAAATTGTTTATTTAAGCTTAATAAAAAACACACTTTTATGGGTCTTTGATATTTATTCCAGCTAAAAATATTCGTACAAAACTTTTAAATTCCAAGCTACGTGCTGTATTAGCAAGTTGTTCTTTCATAAAATTTGGAGACCATGTAACCCAACACCCTCGTAACAACTGCAACTGAAACTGAAAACAGAAAATAAACGATAGCATCATAGAGGGGACATTTTCTGAAAGTGGCCATTTTTTTTGTATAATAAAATCCGGAAAGCCCTAATGCAGAGCAATATTAAAATGATATCCTTCTCCAAAAGTCATAAAATCTAATGAAATTCTATAAAAGCAGATGGCTGCAATCGAGCTGCAGTGTTCCGATAAGCACGGAGTCCCTGATGTGTTATGAAACTTGGAAATAAAAGCCCACGTAACGGAATGGTAGTGGTTCATTTAGTTTTGTATGAATAGACAGTAGTCGGTTTAAGATCAGATCTCTAAAACTGCACCCATGTGCACATTACACGACACAAATAAAACCCGAGCATATTTTTTTATTAGATATTTTTAAAGTAAGCAGATTATTCAAAATCTTAAAAGAGTTGTTAAGCAAATTATGCTTAATTTTTATTAAGACTTAAACCGATACTTTTTTACTAATTTATCTGAATGAAACTTTTAATTATTAATCAGAACTATCCTAGTAATATATTTATTTATGTTATGTGCATTTTTTATTAATTTGTTTCTTTAAGGATTTAATGCATAGAATGGTTTAAATTTTCGAATATTCCACAAAAAATATATATTATTTAAAATCGACTATCTTGATTCACTGGATAGTAATTTCCGTTTAATAATATCTACAGTGAATAATATTTATGGATAATAAATGTATTTGCCGAATGATTAGCGGTCGGTACCAAGCTTCGGAGGGCTCGGAATCCACTTAAAACCGTAGGTCCCGGTCTAATATGACTACTACACCACACCGCATCACTGTGCCTAGAGCTGAGTTAGCCCTTTACAGTTTGGGAATGACGTGGGTGAGAAATATGATTGGGCACTGTGATGCTTTGCCGTCATATGAGATCGGGACTTTCGGCTTAAAGGGGATTCCGAACCATTACAAATATCCATGGCACCGGCGGGATTTCAACCCGAAACCTATAAAGTAATTTCACTGAAAAGTAATTCGTAAAATTTGAATTCATTAAATTCGATTCAATCTCGACTGTAACATTTTTTTATAATACTGTACATTTAACGAATCCTCTGATTTTAAATGTCTTTATCAACAGAAATTTTCATAAATATTTTCATGAAATTAATTAAATTTATTCGATTTCTTTTAATTATTTTAATAGGATTATTATAATTTTTTTTAATTACTTGATAGGATTGCCATCTTCAGTTTAGAAAACAGTCAGAATACTTTTAATTAAATGTTGTTATAGTTATATAATGTGTTATACGTGTAGTTATATCATATACAGTAATTAAAAATATATATCTGATTTTCTAGGTGAGCTATTGTATAATGTGTTTCATAATATATGTGTGTTAAATGCATTGTATATACATCTATATAAAATTTTTAAAACAATTTCTTCAAAATCATTTCTTGCAGAAGGAATTTGCAAAGATCAGTGGTTGCTCTTATTACAGAATTCGATACCTCATCAAATAGTTCTAAAAAAAAGGAAATCGTATTCTAAGTAAACTATCTCAATTTATAAAATATTTTGTATTTTGATTGAACAACACTAGACAGTCAGAAATTCTATTGTGTTAAAGTAAATATTATTCGCTTTATAATTCGACAGAAAAATTATGATATTTCACTTTTGAAAATGGAATGTTATAACATATTTGAATTCTTCTGTTAACTCCATTACTCTTGATCAGAAATTTAATACCAAACTTAACTTAAATAAATAAAAAGTAATTCTGGGTAATAAATTCAATTTAATTTCAAAACAATTATTTATAAAGATTTAGTTGATCCTTAAAACATATCTAAATTACTTAATCATCTTACAATTACTTAAGTTTAATTTTAAAAATGACTGGAAAAAGTTTTGCGAATTACAATAAATCTTCATTTCTTAACAAAAGGAAGAATATATTTAAAATAAATTTTTATTATTTATATATAACAGAGACTAATTAATTATACTTGAGAAAATGAATTTGGAGTTTCGATAACTGTTACGCTAATTTATCTCTGAATATATTAATTTCAAACAGGGCCAAATTATCAAAATTAAATATATTTATACAGCCTGATTTTAATTAAAGTTCCACTTTCAAATTGCTGTAAAAAAGAACCACACGTGACAATGAGTTCAAATTTGAACTGCAGATATTTGATGAAAGGGGAAACGGTACGGCATTAAAGTAAAAGTCCCACAGAAAGTTCCACTGATTTGATCCAATTTGGTATGACCTTGCCGTGGTGGATGGGCTTTCCATTCACAGTGTCACAACTGTTGAATGACACACACAGTGTCACTTTTTCCCTCAAAAAAATGAAACAATCAAACATATTGAACACTACAGTTGGTTTAATGTGCAACTAATACCAAATACGTTGCCATTTCGATTCAAAATATCACTGGCAGTCGAATTCACTTTATTTATGCCGCTTACAGCACCATCTATTTAATACACTTTGGAACATTTTTTGATGCCGTACTGTTTCCCTCTTCTTCAAGTATCTTCAGTTCAAATATGAACTTATTGTGACGAGTGGTTCTTTTTTTACAGCATTTTCAAAGTAGGACTTTAATTATAATCACCCTGTATTTGAATTCTTTTGATCAGATCTCCGTTATTTTTGATCAGAAAAGTAGTTCAGAAATTTAATATCAAACTGAACTAAATTAAATAAAAAGGTAAATCTGGCTATAAAATTCAATGTAATTGCAAAACAATTCTTTATAAAGAATTTTTTGATCCTTAAAAACATATCTATACAATTATTTAAGTATAATTTTAAAAATGACTGGAAAATATTTTACGAATTACAATAAATCTTCATCGTTTAATAAAGAGGGAGAATACATTCAAAATAAACATTTTTATTATTATATATAACAGAGACTAATTAATTGTACTTAAGAGAATGAATTTGGAATTCAAATAACTTAATAATAACTAGTTTATCTCTGAATATATTAACTTCAAACAAGGGCCAAATAATCAAAATTAAATATAAATATGTAATAAAATTAGAATTCCTGCATTTACTAGTAATTTGAAAGGTTTAGTTGAGTTACTTTTTCTTAAAATCGTCGCTCTCAATATGAATTTTACATACGAATCATAATTATAAGCTCCTATAAAATTATATGACTTCTGAGAAGGTAGATTTGCATGCTCTACATATACATAAATAGTAAAATATATCGTAGAATCCCTCGTATAGAAATATTTACTACTTGAATATAACTTCATAAAGAATAATTATTCATAAAAGTATTAAGATTTTTTATACATAAATTTATAATTAAATATAATTATTACAATTGCTAATTAAGTATTATTAGCATAAGAACAGTTTGCTTGTATTTATAGTGGTTACAAATAACATTTTTTGTAAAATAGCAGAATAGGGGCCGTTGGGATATGGCGTCAAAAATTATTTTCGCCAAAGTCCACCAAGAATTGCGATTGAATGAATTGCGAAAAGTGCAAGTACAAAAATCCTGGGTTATCACATTGGACAACTTATAGCTTAGTTGGTTCCACAAAAAAAGTCGCCAAATCCCAACGGCCTCTATTTTACGATTTTGCCAGAATTTATTATAGATTTTTCGATCAATATTTATTAAAATATAACGCACACTTTTTTGAATTGTATATAAGGATTATATTGTTTGTTTTTAGATTAAAATAATCTGGAAATAAGATATTTAATAGTTGAATTTAATTTCATAAAGAATAATTAAAATTACGAATTTTTTATGCATAAATAATTAGTTAAATATAATTATTATAATGATTAATTAAATATTATTAGTATATAATATTGATATTTTTAACACATTTCTGTGGAACTCATTGTTTTTATCAGGAATGATTATTCTACGAACATCATTTAATAAAAAGTTTTCAGAGTAAATTTTATTTTTTCAATTGCGTTGTGTGATTATTTATCTAAATTTTCTTTTATTGAAATAGTCCCTAGAATTTTACTAATAAAAAATTATTTATATTTAAATGTAAATAAAATTTCGAATTAAATTAAATAAGAAATATAAAAACTTCCTTACAAAAATTCCTAATTGGTTGTTTTAAACATCAAATGAGGGATAATAATACATTTTTTTATAAAAGGAATTCGGAATAAAAGTATATTTTTATTAAAATTAATTTGGAATACATTTTTACTAGTGGTAAAGATTCTATTTATCTGAAAAATTATTTTTAAAGCAACTATTTTAGAAATATAAAAGTATTATTTGTTTTTTTAAAGAAAATTCTACAATAAAACTCTTTCAAAAGAAAAATTCTATGAAACTAAAAAGATAAAAGACTTAAAAACAGTTTTCAAAATTCTTTTTCTCTTTGAATAACATACTAATGCTGATTTAAACGAATCTCTAGTTACAATTACTAATTAATAATTATGGGTACATAAAAAATGTTATTCAGAAATATATAAAAAAATATTTTAATTACTACATTTTTTAAAAATAATTGAACACTATTGAACTTTAATCATGTTGGCTTTGAGATTAATAATTTGTTTCATATTTCGCCATTTTTAAATTCATGCCTTAAAGTATTTACATAAAACTCTAGCTTTATGTCAAAGCAGGATCTAGAGCTAGAATATAAATGTTGCTTTTGTCACATTCAAAATCGAAGTGCAAAAAGTGCAAAATTAAGTGCAAAAGCTTGCCAAAATCAATATTTTTTCAATGTCAAAATTAACTTATTGACCTTTATTTATCTTTGATTTTATTTATCTCATTATTTATTGTTGTATTTGTGTTTCAAAACATCCAAGAAAATGTAATTTTTAAATTATTCTAAAATTATGAAAAATCGAATTTTTTTTATTTCAACTAATCATCTTACAAATACTTTTAATAAAAACACATATTAATAGAAACACTTGAAATTTTCATGACATTTAAGCTAGTTTAAGCTAATTAATTTCAAACAGGGCCAAATTATTAAAATTAAATATATTTATACAGGTTGATTGTAATTAAAGTCCCTCTTTCAAATTGCTGTAAAGAAATCACAATGAGTCAAAATTTGAACTGAAGATAATTGAAGAAGGGGGAAGCGGTATAAAATTTAGTAAATTAAGAAATTTATATATAAATTTCTAATTAAATAAAATTATTACATTTATTAATTAAATAATATTGTTATATAATATTGATATTTTTAACACATTTCTGTGGAATTCACTACTTTATTATGATTGATTATTCTACAAACATTATTTAAAAAAAAGTTATTCAATTACAAAGCAGAAAACGAGATGAGTAAATATTTTAAATTACACAATCACATATCACATATCAAAAACGCATAAATTAATAATCACACAATGCAATTGAAAAAATTAGATTTATTCCATTTTTTTCAATTACATCGTGTGATTATCTGTCAAATTTAATTTTATTGAAATAGTCCCTAGAATTTTATTAATAAAATTTTTGATTTATATTTAAATGCAAATAAAATTTCGAATTAAATTAAATAAAAATCACAAAAATTTCTTTACGAAAATTAGTAATTGGTTGTTTTAAACATCAAAATAAAACATCAGATAAAATGAAGTTTACTTACTTAAAACATATGAAAGATAATAATACATTTTTTTACAAAAGAACTATGGAATAAAAGATTACATTTTTATTCGCTGTCTTTTATCAGAAACATTATTCTTAAAGCAATTATTTTAGAAATATAAAAGAAATAAACTATATCTTTCTATTTTTTTAAAGAAATTTCAGCGGTAAAATTCTTTTCAAAAGAAAAATTCTATGAAACTTAAAAGATAAAAGACTTAAAAAAAACTGTTTCAAAATTCTTTTTCTCTTTGAATAAAATACTAATTCTGATTCAAACGAATCTCTAGTTACAATTACTAATTACTAATTAGTATGGGTACATAAAAAAAGTTATTCAAAAATATTTAAGAAACATTTTAATTACCACATTTTTTAAAATAATTGAACACTATTGAACTTTAATAATGTTCGTTTTGAGTTTAATAATTTTTTTCATATTTCGCCATTTTAAAATTCATGCCTTAAATTATTTCCATAAAACTGTAGCTTTAAGTCAAAGCATGATCTAGAGCTAGAATATAAATGTTGCTTTTGTCACATCAAAAGCTTGCCAAATCAATATTTTTTCAATATCAAAACGAATTTATTGATCTTTATTTATCTTTGATTTTATTTATATTATTTATTGTTGTATTTGTGTTTCAAAAGATCAAAGAAAATGCAATTTTTAAAATATTTTAAAATTACGAAAAATATAAATTTTTTTTTATTTCAACTAATGATCTTACAAATACTTTTAATAGAAACACATAAAAGGCATTTTTAAAATCTTATAAAAAATGTTTTTTGTTCTTCTGGGTTTTGAAATTACCTTTAATGGAATAAATATTTTAGAATTTAAATACAGTTATCATATATTTAAGTTTATTTCTTCTATTTAGGAGCGTAATTAGCGTTCTTTAACTCTTATAAATAAAGAATAAGTGTTCAAAAACGTACTTTTAAAAAAATTATTTTTTTTCGAAATTTTAAAAATTGTTCTTCAAAAAAAAAGAAAAGATTAATATACTTACACGCTTTAAAAATAAATAATTAAAGCTTGAGTGGTTAACCATTAAAAAAATTTGTTTGTGTGATTTAAACGGAGATAAATTAAAAAAGACATTTAGTTCATTTTGAATAAATAAATTTGTTTGGTTTTTTTCTTAAACGCTAAATGAGGGATTAAAATGTCAGCTTCTAGAATAAAAAATCTTAATGACTTTTTTTTCGAATTTATATGCATTTTAAAAAAAATTGTGACAAATTTAAAGGAAAGATATTTTTGCATTTTATTATCTGTACATTCTTCTTGTATTTTATAATGCACATTTAATACTAAGGAATGACAGTCTACTGGAAATATACTATCAAATCTATAATAGTGTTAAGTGTTATAGAGTTGGAAAATCGATAGTATGAAAGATTATAATGATTGTTTTCCTTATAAATAATGTCATTTCTATTTAAAAAAAATTACAATCTGAGGTATATAATTAATTTTTATAAAATTTATGAATAGGATGAATTAAATTAATCGCTTTACAACTATTCAGTCAACAATTATAACTAAATGAAACTGCACAATTTTTTTTATAAAAGTAGTTCTAATTTATCAGTAATTAAAAAATAATTTGTGCCATAAATTTTCAATAAAAAACTTATTAGTATTGATAACAAAAAAAGTTAACTGTGTTAATGTTTTCTATTGTTGTATTATTTCGTAAGCAAACATTTTTCTAAAACTGTTTAATTGAATTAAATGAATGTATTTTTTTTACTATTAACTGTCCATGACTATCAATGTATTGGCAATGTTAATTCAAATTTTATCTTTTGATCGAAAAAAAAAATTCCATTATAAGGCAATGAATCGCTCATAAATTTCGTAGAAAAAAAAAAGTAAAATGGGACACAGATCACACATTTGGTCAGGAAAATTATCTACCTTTGCGATAAAAATATCTATCTTTATTGAACTTTTTAAAGTTTTATAAATATAAAATATCCTGGGTGAAAATATAATTTAAGTGTTCTAATTAGAACACTTAAATTAATTGGGATTTTATAACAATATAAACTTTCCGGAATTGTTAAAGTTTGTATTCTAATACTAATAGAAAAGGGGCGTGAATGGCCGAGTGGCTGACGCTCGGTACCACAGGTTTCGGGTTCGAGTCCCGGTGGTGCCGTGGATGTTTGCAGTGGTTCGGAATCCACTTTAAACCATAGGTCACGGTCTAATATGATCGTAGAACGTTTACGGGGGTATTGCTACTCCGCGTCCGTGGCTTATCTTCAAGCTACACGCACCTCCTGGGTAGTTCTAAGTGAGTAACGTCTGCGCAGTGCTTGCCTTAAGGCATCAGAGACAATTTTCTAAGTGTTTGCCAGCTGCATTGGAACAAAAAAAAATAATTGAAAATCACGAGAAAAAAAAAAAAAATCTTTTGAAGTTTCGCAGGCTGATATAGGCCTTTAACGGGGTCTATCAGCCTACTATACACTTTATATTTTATACATATCATGTATTAATTATTTTAATCAGGCGTACAGAATTAAAAATTTTAATTTTTTTATACATCAAACAAAAGGAAAAACGACAGATGAACATAAAAAATAGGACACAAAAGTTTAATGTAACTATTTCTTAAGGTAGATCATCAAATAAACATATCAACGTGATCAGTTGAATATTATTTAATAGCATAACTTAATATGCAACTTACAAAATTAAGAGGCGTTAAGTTTAATCGTTAATTTACAATAGTGTTAACGGTTAGTACTGTCAACGAAAATTCATCTTTTCCCCAATTAATTTTAACATACAATTATTCAAGAATTTTTAGAAAATCTGTGATTGAAAAAAGATTTATAAATTTATAGGGAGAGTGTGAACTAATAGTAGGTAAAAGTTAAAAACTGTAACCATGTGACATAGACACTCATTGTTCAGGAAAATTCACTTATTTTGTGATAAAAATTTCAAGAATTATTTTCCAACTTTTGATTGACTGAGTTGTCTTGTGCGCTTTATTTTCACAATTTTATAAATAAAACGAAATCATCGTGGACTGAAAAATGACTTTATTTGTTCTTCGGCGTGAACAATTAAATTAAGGGGCTCATTTATTATACCAACTTTCAGGAATTCCAAAGTTTGCATTCTAAGATTAAAGAAAATTACGAAAAACAGAAAATAATTTCTTCTGAATGGTTTTCCCTATTCCTAGGATTTCATAGGGTTCATAGTTGAAATATTATTTAATTACAAACCTAATCAACTTATGAAATTATAGAGGCGTTAAGTTTAATCGTTAATTTACGTTAGTATTAAAGGTTACTGTCAACGAAAATCTGTTTTTTTCCGTTATTGATTTTAACAATATTATCTTATTCAAGAATTTTAAAAAGTTTGTGATTAAAAAAACTTTTTACATTTTAGAGGCTTCTGTAACATTTAGGCCTATACTAGACCTATACTGACTTCAAGAAAAGGAGCCCACACTTTCAAGTTCATGGGCTTATTATACTATTTACAAAGAAATGGAAATTAAAAATATAAATTTGATTCACAAGTGCAGTTCACTCCAAGCTCGAAGATTTTCAGAGTTCTCTAGTTTACGACGAATTCAATACACGTGGTCTGCTGCTGACTTTAATTATCACACGGCAAGATAGAAAGACAAGGGGCACTTTTTCGACTGAATCTCGAACCCTGTTTCAGTTCCTTTAGAGAAAAAGACTTTGTCCACTTATCTGCTTCACACTTTCTCCTTTCCAAAAATCTGTCAAAATGAAGGGACAGCTTCCCTCACTTCTCATTTCAGTGGACACTTCCTCAGCCCATGGTCTATCACTAATCACAATGCAGCAACTCATGACGTCGTCCATATTCCATCTGTAATTGTTTCGACTGTGAAGGTCAATCAGGCAATCGTAATTTGATGTATCGTTATCCATGACACTGATTATCTGCTATCACATTTGAGTCACTAGTAATTCTCATTTTAAAACAATATACTAATTACATGTAGTTTAAATATTCACGGCACTGCTTATTTGCTATCAGATTTGGTGATAGGTTGTTATTATGCATTTTTTTAAAGTAATATACATTTCTGGGAATAGATCTGTTCTCGTGGGAAAAATACTACACTTAAAAAAAAAAAAGAATCATGCTTCACAATTCTATTTTTTTTTAATTCTTTTAAATATGGAACACAACATAAATGATTACCAACAGCATAAAAGTACAGAATGTCTGTTCGACCTTCACCGATCGAAACAATTACAGTTGGGATATGGACTACGTCATGAGTTGCTGCATTGTGATTAGTGAACATTGGGCCGAGGAAGTGGCCCTCAATCAGAAGTGAGGAAATTTTCCCTTTTACAGTTTAAAAATATTCTTAATAACTAGTGGGAATATAAGAACATTTAAAATTATTATTTTTTAAATAGCAAATTTATTTGTAGTTCTTATTTTATTTTAACCAAACAGATTTCTCCTAAAAATTTGATAATTCTTCATATTTTATTGCAAGTTTGAAAACTAATAATTAAATCTTGAATTAAATAATTCTACATATATACTTTCATATTCTTAAAAGATGTGCCAAATTTTTATTAAAAGTATTAGCAAAATACGTACGTGCAAATATTTCCTCACACAATTTCTGAGTTGGCAAATTTAACTTGTTTGGGTAAACAAACTTCAAAGTTTGTTATCATTTTATCAAAACTGATGCAAAATCCATAAAAAATCTTACTTAACCTTTCAAAAATTCTCAAGCATTTTGGGAGAAAATCTTTCGAAATGATCATCATTCACTTCGGATAATCGTAATCAATACTGTTAATAGCTCTACTCTTTCAATCAACGTAAGTGCCCATGGCAGCATGCCTGAAAGCAAGTAGCGCCCTCTAGGGGCAAATATTGGAGTATAGTTTTAATGGAGAAGAGTTTCATAATTTAAACCAACTATTTTTAATCGAAAATATTTAAAGCCTCCATTTATTTTAATACTTAAACGCAAGAGATAGAGTTTCTTGTTAATTTCTTAAATTAACTATATTTATGATTTAAAGACGAAGATTAATTTTTATACATAAAAAGAAATCGCATTGAGGCATTTTTATAAAATTATTTATTTTACTATTTCTTACAAGTTATAATCAGAATTCTGTCGATTATAATTTTAATAATTTCATTATTTAATCCAAGTTCCATTATTTAATCCAATTTTTAATTGAAAATGTTTAAAACACCGATTTATTTAGTAATACTTGAACACAAAGATAGAGTTTCTTGTTTGTTCCTTAAATTAACTAGATTCATGATTTCAAAACATTCATTTTTAGTCATAAAAAGAAATCAAATTGATGCAAAAATTCTCATGGATTTATAAAATTATTTATTTTAATACTTTTTACAAGCTATAATCAAAATTCTGTCTACTACAGTTAAAAAGAAAACAATTATTTACAAATTGATTAGTGTATCAATTCAAAGCAGTACGATCATGTTGTCATTTTATTTAGAAATTAATTACAGGAAACTTAAAATATTATACCGTTGGAAATGGGGCAGTCTAACAACACTGAGAATTGGAAGATCTCGTTTCAAAACCTCAGAGGTCGAAATGAAATTCCCTGTACATTCCCAGAAGCAGCGTGATAAATCTGGCGGGTAGAAATTCCAAAGTAACCGGGAGAATATTTGTAAAAAATTATAGCTGCTTTCTTGGATATTTGAAAAATGTTGAGGTGAAATTCGGGTTTAGTGTAGTAGGTTCTGTCCGACTCGGGGGCAATGGCGACATACACAATTAGTGTGTAGGAGATCTTAGGTTCGAATTTGTCGCTGCCGTCTATTGAAGTTATTGCTTTTGAAACGAGAAGAGTCGGTGGAGATTGTGACAACTTTCAGAATTTTCTTACATGCGAGGTGTAAATGAATGTAGTTACCCGTGTAAATCTTCTACAGAATTTCTGCTATATGATTCACAAATTTAGGATAGCTTCTCCTAAAAATTTTAATTTATTATAGCACTTGGTAGTAAGGAAAATATTATAATATATTTAAACTGTTTGAGATTTTATTTTGTTCTTATGTAAGACTTTAAGGTTTTTCTCCACCACACCCAACCCCGTACCTAGGATTATGATCCCTTCCATCAGTTAGAAAAGAGAAACGTCGGTGGACCTCACAAATACAACATACAGCCCACCGACCTATGATGGACAGTGCCACCCGGGAGGAATTTTAGGGATAATTGCTCCGCATGTGCGTGTGGAGAGGGAGAAAACCTGGAAAACTGCAACCAGTCAGTTTGACTATTAATGAGAGACGCATTATCACAAATGCCTCCGAGTCTCCTCATTTCTGAAAGGAGTGACTACAACCAGTGGATTTGAACCCCTCATGCATGCCAAGCTGTGCACGTTGTCAGTTGGGCCATGAGTCGGGTTTGGTTTGCCGCGCTATGGTCATTTTGTGCACATTGTCTATTTAGACCGGGACCTACAGTTTAATTTGGATTCCGAACAACTAACAAACATCCATGCTACCGAAAGGATTCGAACATCCACGAGGCGGAGATTTTAAGTCTTTCCTCTTCCTGACTTATTAAGCCTGGCTTCCTAACGTGGGAGATTTCTGGTTCGAATCTGCTGATGTGCCTCTTGCAGTTACTGCTTTCAGAAACAAGGAGATTCAACTTTCTGTTCCTTTGGAATAAAGGGAGAGGGAGCGCTCTCTATTTATCACGATTTGAATTATAACTTACAGAAAAAAACTATAATTATGTTGTTGTTGCTTATCCCTTTGATTTAGAATCCTAAACCAAGTCCAGTAGATCATGCTGCATCACTAGATCGTAAACGGTCCTCCCCTCATTCAACAGTTGCCTCACAGAGGCACCAATACAATCGCTGTGATGAGAGGGAGACGCGATGGCCGAACAATGACATAGGGTATATGTCTTCTCCATTGAAGGTCAAACTCTTAGTGTGGCCAGTCCTTAGTCTAGCTAAAGCCGTTTGAGCAGATCTAGGACAGGAGCACTGCAAGGACATACCAGGATATTTAGCGGCGTACCATGCACGGATTGGTGGCGACCTCCAAGCGGTATTTACTCTGGCTAAAGTCATGGAATGAACCTCTGAAGCTAACAGATTGTAAGAAGAAGCTTTGGGCAATTCGCAACCTTCCCTAGCGAGCAGATGAGCAATTTCATTTCCATAGATGCCCATATGGGAGGGAATCCACTGCAAGCACACCGATCCGATCTGGTCCAAAACAGCTAGTTTAGAAACGATATCCTGCCTCAATTTGTCCATTATACTTGGCCAATCCTTCAAATACTGTATTGAGCTCTTAATATCAGTCAGAATCCAAACATCAGGTACTTTAAAGTCTAAAAGTTAGGCTCAGAGCTTCACTTATAGCAATTAATTCTGAGCTGTGGTCCGGGTTTCTAAAACGATATCTAAATTCTCCTGTACTTGTGTTCATAAAAATTCCGCTACCTGTTCTTCTAGAATCAGATTTGTTTATGTCAGTGCAAATAACCAGGACCCCAGGAGAAATACTATAATTATAAAAACAGAAAGTAAGATTTGCGGAACGTATTTTTGCCATGCGTGCAATGTATGAATTCGGTAAAGATTTTCCGCATTAGCATCATAAAATATATATTAGGGAGAAACATATCTTACGATATATGAAGTGATTCTTCAACTAAAAGATTTTGAATGTTATACTAAATTAGACTCATAATTTGAGAAAAATAAATTAAATAGACCCAACTAATGCAACATGGAACAGGTATCAAATCTCGGGGTTTGAAATAAAAGAAGAATTTGTGAAATAGAAACTTGACGTTAATTAACTGGGGATTTAAAATGCCAAATCAAATAACTACCTTTTGGTATAACTTAGACATATTTGAGCTAATTTCAGAGTGGAGACTTAAAGAGCGTCATTTTCTTAGAAACTCATTATTTATTGAAACAATTCACTAATTAGTAGCAGTTTCGCAACATACAACTGTAATTCGGTTTGCATACAGAACGAACAAATATTTAAAGCTTATTCGTCTCAAATATGCCAAAATCAGAACAATCTTGTGTTCCAAAAAAAAAAAAAAAAAATATAAATATATATATTTTAAGCCACATTTCCAGCATTCTCAAAACACTAAAAAATTAACAAAGGATTAAAACTCCATTAACACAAGCACGACTTAATTTTGACGAAGAAATTTTGCTAGTTAATTTAAATGGTAAAAAATCCCCACTTCTTTACAAAAGTGTTTGTTTTGAATTAACGTTGAATTTTTTTTCTTTCAAACAATGGCTTTTTTACGTTTCACAAACATAAAAAGATTTTTTTTTTACATTTTTTATCTAACCACACTTTTGAACAAAAATAAAAGAAAAAAAGTTTTTCTTTTTTATTAGAAAAAACAACAACAAAAAACTGATAATGTTTATTTGCTCAATTGAAAGTGAAAGCTTGCTACTAAATTATTATGAATTATTATTATTTTTATGCAATACAATAACAGGTTTCGTATTCCATTTATGAATACCACAAACAGCCTCTCTGACGCGTTGCGACATTGCTTTATGGGAAAAACATTTAGAGGTAACTGGCTCACATTTGTGTGTTGCATGGGGAAAACCTTTGATAACTCTCACCAGAGATGGAAATCTGTTAATTTTCGTTATCGCATTAGCCATTAGATACGAATATAAAAATTAACGGTTAATTTTAACGTCTCTTAATTTTGTAATGTGTGTACAAATTTTGTACATGAATACTGTACAATCCACTACGTTAATTTGAATTCTGGAGTTCTGTACCACAGGTTTCGGGGTCGAGTCCCGGCGGTGCCATGGATGATTGTAATGATTCATTATCCACTTTATCCTATTTACGATCGGTCCCAGTCTAATAGGATCGTAGAGCGTTGTGGGGGTAGTGTTACTCGCGTTCGTTACATATCTTCCAGCTACACGTGCCCCCGTGTAGTGCTAAATGAGTAATAGCAGTGCAGCACTTGCTTATGGCATAAAGATTAACTGTCTCTGTATTGCCAGCTGCAGTAGAACAACAACAATTTGAATTGTAATGTAGCACCTGTTTATTGGAATATCAACCACTAATGTTTATTGTGTTATATTTACTGTATACAACATTTCCACCGAATTTTTTTCATGTGCATAAAATTAAAATTTCTAATTCAGTATACAGAGCTAAACTAATTAAATAAGTGAATTTTAGTTTTGTTTATTTTCTTAATTATAACAATTATCAAACAATCGAAATGTTAAATTAAAAATGCAATGAAAAAAAAAGTGTTTTTAATTTCGCGTATGGTAAAATTATGTGGAATAATTAAGTAATGCAGCCACTAAAGGAAGCATTGAATATAATAGGCGTTAAAATGAGCCGTTAATATCTTTTCGTTCTTTCGAAGTGGGGAATTTAACCTGTGGTAAAATCAACGCTATTCTCAGTGCCACTTAGCATTGAGACTGTAAAACACTATTAAATTAACTGTTAATATCGTATAATTTCTATCCGATCAGTTGAATACATCCGGACGCTAAAATTAACTATGTTACCTAACATCGAGGTTGTGAAACACTATTAAATTAACCACTAATATCAATTGATTCTTATCAGAGGAATTGAGAGGCCTGAATGGCCGAGTATCTAGTGCTCGGTGTCACAGGTAGTTTAAGTTCCGGCGGTACCATGGATGTTGTAGTGATTGGGAATCCCCTTTAAGCGGTAGGTCCTGGTCTCATATGACTGTAGAGCGTCCCAGGTTCGTGGGCTTGGTCTAGATGTCTACAAAGAGGGATAAGAAACAACAACAACAAACACCCCTGTGTTCTAATCCCTCTGAACTTGCCAAATTTCCGATCTATATCTAGTCGACCAGATCCTGTTTAGAATCTTCGAATACAATGTTGCATTGTAAGCAATCAGATTAATTTGAGAAAAAAAAATTTGCATTATAATCGAAGACATAAAGTTAGGACCGGAATTACTATTCAAACATTACTTTCTAATTAGCGATTTCTATGGTGGCCAGTCAGACTTCTCATCCACATCATTCTAAAACTATATAGGGGAATCTTAGATCTAGGCACCGTAATGTGTGTGGTGTGGTGTAGTATCGGAGGAGATGATTTCAATAGGAGCTGAAATTAACACTTCTTGGGAATATTACACCACTCATCAAGCAATGCCCTCCGAAGTTCCAGTTGACAGGTGGGAGGGGGGATGACGGGCTGCAATTCGTCGGCCAAGCATATCCCACATGCTCTATTGATTCAAGTCCGGTGAGTATGCTGGCCAATCCAAACGGGAGATATCCTCCAATTGAAGGCATTCGTCTACAATGTTTGCACGGTGAGGACGGTCGTTGTCATCCATAAACAGAAATTCAGCACCCCATGGCGCCCCGAAACAATGGGTACATGTTGTTCCAGAATGACATCCCGATAGATGGCCTGTCATCGTTACACCCTGAACATGCAGGTCAGTTCTGGAACCAAGAATAATTCCTCCCCAAACGAGCCATCCTGCACCACGGTAACGGTGTCGTTCAATGGTGTTCTCTTGGTGGTAACGGGTACTAGGCGCCTCCATATATGAAAGTCCGGCGAGAATAGACTGCAAACTAAACCTGGACTTGTCAGAAAACATCACACAAGACCACTGTTGTGGTGTCCACAATGCATGCTCTCTACCCAGGTTAATTGCAGGCGACAGTGAGTTGCGGTAAAGTGGAACACATCTGACAGGCCTACGAGCATATAGACCAATGAGAGTGAAACTGTCGACGAGACAGGTCTGACATTGTGCTCCGTCTGTTTCTTTTGGCAGTAACTGACAAATACCGGTCCTCATTCGGCGCGTTGTAACTCCGGGGGCGACCCGTTGTGCCGTAACATCTACCCTCACATTACCATTATCTTGGAATCGTTGCCAAAGCCTGGAGATGACACTGTGGGCGATTCCAAGTTCTCGGATACTTCCAGCTGGGTACGTCCACATTCCAGTCGTCCGATAATACCTACTACGTGTAATTATCCAATGTAGCGCCTTTGTGCCATAACTATGGTTATTGCACAAACTTGCAAAATTGTTGAATTGTAAAATTGTTATTGCAAAATTATCTCATGCTTCTTCTTTACCACCATTCCTTATATACCCCTGTCTTTACACTCCCGTCATTGTGACGTACTCATCCGCGCCATTTGGTGGTTTCCTGTAGCATATTCTTCTTCAAGATGTGTGTGATAATGCTACAGGTGAAATTTTTATTTTAGAGTTTAATTTCTATGTGACTTTGAATTATCCTTAATTTATGGACATGAGTGTATATCATAATCTTCATGAATTTAGTACTTTTTTTAAATACATTTTTTCCAATTTATTAAATATCTTCACTTTTATCACACTCTTTCACTGAATAAAAATTCGTTCATGAAAGGAAGTTTCAATCATTTTCTTCTGATAAAAAATAATGCTACAAGGGGAAAATTTAAATGGTGAACCCAAAAATATTCTTTCGTAATAAATAACAAATGTCAAATATTTGTCGTTTACAAGTCCTTGGACTTTATTTTGTAAGGTCTTGTCTTGTATTTTAAAGACACTTTACCTGAATGACCAAGGAATAGAAATATTTACAATGTTACCTGCCAATTCCAACTGCGAAGAGGGATGAAATATATTTGGAACAGCTGGCATTAAACAGACAAAACAACCTAGCAGATGTTCACCATCAGTTCTTTTTCTCATGTTATGACACTTAAGGACAAAAGAAAATTGGTTTTAGTTGTTATTTTCATTTGAATTTCAAATAATATTCTTTTTAATATATTACAAGACATGAAATTTCCTAACTTTTTAAATTTGATGGTTTAAAAGCAAGAAAACAATATACAAAACTAATATTTTATTTTTATTTATAAATATTAAGT
>BPLQ01008721.1:0-51574 GCA_021605075.1 Caerostris darwini
TAAGATGTTTACCAATGGAAGTCAGAATTAGTCCTTCGTAACACAGAATTATCTTGCATTCGTAACACTGAATTAAAATGAAAAATCATAATTGTTTATAAATATTGCCAAAGGCTGACATATATCATGTTCCTTTCTTAAGTAAAAACATTCCAAAACATTATTCATGTGAACAATTTTATTCTAATTAAACTTATATGGCTATTAACCTCGAAAAAAGATTACATTTTAGGCTCCGCACAAAAGAATCTTTCTCCGGTGTCAGCAAGGTCTTCTTTGAACTAATATTTACCATGGAAGAGCTAAAATAAAAAGAGCTAGTTATATTGAAGAAAAATGGTCTGCTTCTTTAAACGTTCAAAAGAAGAAGTACCTTTTAGATTTTTTTCCTGTCGTCTGCATTTTTCATTAGGCAAATTTAAGTCCTTGTATGAAATATTGAAATTGATTAACCCCTTCATGAAGACAAATTCAGATGGCTGCTCCTCTTTTTTTTCACTAACCATAATTTGCATTTTTTATTATATGCGTGCCTCGCTCTTAATTAGAGTTGATTTCGCCCATGACGGGAATAATGTGCTATTATGAACGGCTGAAAGGGCAATGCTCCATCAGTGCAAGTTTAGACTCAGTCGGGCGCGGCAATCAGTTTCAGTGACATTAGAAATGCATTTCATGAAGAAAAAAGAATCAGTAATGATTTGAATTAGAATAACAAAAAAGGATAATCTTTAAAATAATTGGGTAGAAGAAAAAATTGTTCTTCAACAATCGAATTGTTCTCCAGTAGTGGGCAAAATTAAATATTTTTTTTTCTTCTATTTGATTCAAAAATATCCTCTGGAATATCAAGAATCAATTAGCATTTTTTAATAATTGCATTTGAAATGTGATTGAAGTGGCTCAGAAATTTTCATGAGTATCTCAATTATTTATTTTGCAAATAATAATATTTTAGAAATTTTAAAATTGATCGATTTTTTATTTTTGTTTCTTACATGAAAAAGGTTTCATGGCAAAAAATAGGGTGATACAAATATCTATCTATCTATCTATCTATATATATATATATATATATGTATATATATATATGAACAGGTTAAGTTTTCATTGTAATAACATATGGCGCGTTAATCACTGATGAGGTTATTGACTTATAACTGTTAGAAAGCAGGGAATTGGACTGATAAGACGATGAAGTCTTATCATCGACCATGTTATCTTATCATATCCATACGACAGTAATTCAGTAGAACATTCTAAGAAGCGAATATTATAATATATTGCGGTAAATATTATGGGAAATATAAATGTGTCTTAATTGTTTAGGTCCTTAGATAATTGAACAATTAAAGAGATTATTAATTTTAAATTTGGCAAAATTCGATCTCTTTCTCTCTGTCTTTGAATATTACCTAATATATATATATATATATATATATATATATATACAGTGAAACCAATAACTTCTTTAAACTAATTTTTACCCATTCTTATTAAAACTCAAGATCAAGAAGGTTTAAATGATTTCAGGATTAATTATTCTTAATTCAAAGCTAATTCGTCTTATTATCTTGCATTCGTAACACAAAATTCAAAATTAAAAATCATAATTGTATATAAATATTGCCAAGCGCTGACATAATATGTTCCTTTCAAGTAAAACATTCCTCATGCACAAGTTTTATTCTAATTGAACTTATAAGGCTATTAACTCAAAAGACTCCTCTATATTTTAGGCTCTAAAATAAAGAATTTTCTCTACAGGTGTAGCCAAGGTCTTCTTTAAACTAATATTTACCATGGAAGAGCTAAAATAAAAGAGCTAGTTATGTTGAAGAAAAAATGGTCTGCTTCTTTTAACGTCTAAAATAATCTTAGATTTTTTTTCCTGTCGTCTGCCTTTTTTTTCATTAAGGCAAATTTAAGTGCTTGTATGAAATAAAATTGATTAACCCCCGTCATGAAGAATAAATTCGGATGGCTGCGTCCTTTTTCACCGCGAACCATAATTTGCATTTTTTTCATTATGTGGCCTTGCTCATTAATTAGAGTTGATTTCGCCACTTGACAGGAATAATGTGCTATTATGAACGGCTGAAAGGACAATGCTCCGTCAGTGCAATTTAAAGTCAGTCGGGCGCGGCAATCAGTTTCAATGACATTAGAAATGCATTTCATGAAGAAAAAAAATCAGTAATGATTTGAATGAAAATAACAAAAAATGATGATCTTTACAATAATTGGGTAGAAAAAAAGAACTGTCCTTCAGCAATCAAATTGTTCTCCAGTAGAGCGCAAAATTAAATATTTTTTCTTTCGTTTATTTCATTTAAAAATATCGTCTGGATGTCAAGAATCAATTAGTATTTTTTAATAATGTCATTTGAAATGTGATTGAAGGGTTTAGAGAAATTTCAAGTGAATATTTTAATTATTTATTTTTCAAATGATAATTATTTAGGATTTTTAAAGTATTTATGGGGCAAAATGTTTTGACCTTTGTTGTTTATATGAAGTAGGTATCGTGGCAAAAAATGGTGATGCAAATATATACATACATATATATAATTTAAAGAAATATTTACAAGGTTTATTTTGAAAGCATTGCCTAATATTGAATTTTAATACCATAAAATTTCCATATTCTATGCTGTTATGTATGATTAAAAAATATGTTCGTCTGCTTTGTTCCATTAAAAGTAAAATGCCAGTAGAAATATGCCGAATTCTTTAAAACGATATTTTAATTCAAACCAATTTATTAATTCAAAGCTAATACGTCTTATTTTATTGCATTCATAACACAGAATTAAAAATGAAAATCATAATTGTATGTAAATGTTGACAAACTCTGACATATCATGTTCCTTTCAAGTAAAACATTCTTCAAGTACACAAATTCTTATTCTAATTAGAACTTATACGGCCATTAACTGAAAAAGACTCTGCATTTTTGACTCTAAAATCAAGAATCTTCTTCGGTCTAACCAAGGTCTTCCTTAAACTAATATGGAATTAATAACATGGAAGAGCTAAAATAAAAGACCTGGTTAGATTGAAGAAAAAATGGTCTACTTTTTTTTAACGTTTAAAAGAACCTTTAAATTTTTTGACTGTCGTCTGCCTTTTCATTAGGCAAATTTAAGTGCTTATATGAAATATAGAAATTGATTAGCCCCCGTCATGAAGAATAAATTCAGATGGCTGAGCCTCGTTATTTCACTAACCATAATTAGCAATTTTTTTTTCATTATGTGCCTCGCTCATTAATTAGAGTTGATTTCGCTCATGACAGGAATAATGTGCTATTATGAACGGCTGAAAGGGCAATGCTCCATCAGTGCAATTTTAGAGTCAGTCGGGCGCGGCAATCAGTTTCAGTGACATTAGAAATGCATTTCATGAAGAAAAAAAAATCAGTAATGATTTGAATTAGAATAACAAAACGTATAATCTTTACAATAATTGGTTAGGGAAAAAAAATTTCTTTAACAATCAAGTTGTTCTCCAGTAGTGCGCAAAATTAAATATTTTGTTTCTTCTATTTGATTTAAAAATATCATCTGGAATACCAAGAATCAATTAGTGTTTTTAATAATTTCCTTTGAAACTTGATTAAAGTAGCCCAGAGAACTTCAAGTGAGTATCTCAATTATTTAGTTTGAAAATAATCATATTTTAGTAATTTTAAAATGTTTTTGTTGCAAAATGTTTTGATATTTGTTTCTTACGTTAAAATTGTTTCGTGGCAAAAAAAAGGTGATACAAATATATATATATATATATATACTCAAGAGCCAAAACATTATGACCACCTGTGAATAACGACTTGGCCCACAATTTGGCGCGCAACACAGCTTCAACTCGCCTTGGCATGGATGCCACAAGTCCTTGGTAGATGGCCGGTGACAGATTGTCCCAGATGTATAAGCAACGGTCACGCAAATCCGAGATATTGCGAAATGGTGGTCTTTGAACTCTGAGCTGCCGTCCCAGGACATCCCAAATATTTTCTATCGAATTGAGATCGGTGAGTGAGGCGGCCAGGACATTAACTGGAATTCAGCATCATATTTCTGGAACAACTACAACACAATTTTAGCCTTGTGACAAGGGACGTTGTCCTGTTGGAACATTCCATTTCCAGCTAGAAAAACAGAGGCCATGTAAGGGTGCAACTGGTCCGCAATGATGTTCAAATACCCTGTAGCATTCATGGTCTGCTCTACCACAACCACGGGTCCCAGAGACGCCCAAGAGAACGTCCCTCAAAGCATAATACCGCCGCCAACGGCCTGTGTATGACCTACTGTTGAGGTACTACTACATTGAGGGAGCAACTATTCGCCTAGAAGACGGCTGAAAGACGGAAAATCCTGACACGGCTAATGACGTGATGAATGACAAACCGTGATTCATCTGACCAGGCAACTCTCTCCCGCTGATCCATGGACCAGTCACGATGTTCCCGGGCCCAGCGCAGGCACAATTGGCGATGACGCTTGGTCAGCAAAGGCACATGAGTGGGACGTTTGCTGTGTAGCCCCATATCCAACAGTGTCCGCTGAACAGTGTGTTCTGATACTATTCTACTTGGCACTGCATTGTATTGGGGTGTCAGCTGAGCCACTGTCTGGCTCCGGTTTTGCTTCACCATGCGAGACAGTCTCCGACGACCTTTTGCTTTGATAGCGTGTGGACGTTCAACACCATGTCGTATACTGCTGGTTTCACCGTCATTCATCCACTTTGCATAAGTACGAACAACTGTAGATCACGTACAACCCCGAGTCGTGCAGTTTCGGAAATACTTGTTCCGAGCCTTCGAGCCATTACAATCTGCCGTCTATCAAAGTCGCTTAGATCCGCAGCCTTTCCCATCAGACACAGAAGTAAATAAAGAATGGTTCTTCAGACTCTCCAGCAGCAGTTAAAAACCCTTTCCACCTGATCACGCGCCTTCCGTCATCAGGCGAGTTCATTGCAAAATGTAGGGGTGGTCATAATGTTTTGGCTCTTGAGTGTATATATATATCGTATCTTATCCGTACGACAATGACCAATAACTTTTGAAGAAGTGATAAATATAATGTATTGCTTTAAATATTGTGGGAAATCTGAGTATTTCCTTATTACTTAGGTCTTTAGATTATTGAATAATTAAAGAGATTATCAATAATAAATTTAGAAAACCACTTCTCTCTCTCTCTCTCTTTGTAGTTATGTAAATAAATATATGCAGATATGTATATATAAGTATGTATTAACAAATATGACCCAATGTTTCCCAGTTACAGAAAATAATACATCTTTATTGTGGCAATTTTTTTAAGAGGAAAAGTAAGCAATAGTTCCAGTATTAAAATTTCATAAGATTTATTTTTTATTTTATCGATGATTTTCTATAAAAAAATTTAGAAAATCAATATTAATCGATTTAAATACCCTGGCCCATTTGAAAATAAAATACATAACTTTTTAATTGAATGATGAAAACGTCTAATTAAAAAAAAATTACGTAATATAGCTTGGTTTGTCGCACTACAGTAACCTTTTTTCGCGCTTTAGGTTAATTAGACTGAACGTGGATTCAGAGCAATTAACACACATCCCTGCGATCGCCAGAATTTGAACCTAAAGCCTGTGGTACCATAGGCCAGCAATATTTCTTGGTTTTTCAATTTATTGAAAAAATAATAATGAGGAACAATATAATAATGCATAATATAATAATAAGCAAAATTATAATAAACAATATAATAGAATAATAAAGAAAATTATAACGAATTACATAATATAATAATAAATAATTCTGTTATATGTAGCAAGCAGCATACAGCTGACTATGTGAAAAACACGGATTTTTTCAAATTTAATCTAGTACAGCGTAAGGATTGCCCTTAGGCATAGCACTAGAATTACAAAAAGGATAGTTTTTGCAGTAACTGGGTAGTAAAAAAAAATTTTCTTTAATAATCAATTTGTCCTTCAGCATTGCACGAAATGAAATTGCTTCTTTTTGTCTTTCCTTTATTTGATTTAAAAATATCCTTTTGATGTGAGTAATAAATTAGAATTTTTAATAATTTAATTTGAAATCTGACCGAAGTGGCTAATTAATAATTTTTTTAATTACTACTACTATTATTATTATTATTTATTTATTTATTTTTATTTTTTTTTTTTTGCAAATAATAACATCTTTGACATTTTAAAATATTTAGAAGGCAAAATGAAAATTAATTAAAATTGTAAATATGAAAAAAAATTACTTTTAATTTCGAATTCAAGGAGCGCTGGAAACTGCAGTCATTTGAAAGCAAATGTGAAATCGGTAGAGAATTTCAGGATACGCGAAATCAATACAGCTTCACTTTTACTTTTGCCGCTAATAATTGTTGTTTCAATCACATTTGGCGTTATAAAAATCTGGTTCCAATGCTCAATTTTAGTGTATCTATATTTCGGAGGTTCATTATTGGTGAATGAATTTTCAAATTTAATATGTGTGATGGCATTTCAGTGGCTCCAATGAATTATGTAAGTCTACAGTCTACTAATAGTATAAGAGATTCTTCCATTGGTCGATTTGTTTTTCTCAACTATCGTTAGAATACCATCAAATTCTTCAAGATGTTTCTTATATGCATTCATCCCTAATAAGTTTGCATGTGTTTACTGCTATGTCCAACCCTGAACATTTTGCCAGCATTAATAGTAGTTTGCAGGATGTTCAGTTTCCACTTTCTAGCATTGATGTCCTCATGATGCTACAGCAACTCCATCTCATTCTTTTGATTCAGGCGAGCATCAAATTGAGAATAAATGTTTTCCAGTGCCTTCTAGTGCGTCAAAAAAATAAGTCCAACATTTCCGTTTGCAGCACTGTGTTTTAAGCGAATCATTGCTGCATCGAAGCTGAACAACTTCGTATTGTTTGTCTCTATCTTGAACTGTCACGTGTAGGTACATGCAATCCAAGCTGATAAAGACTTTTGTTGTTGAGCAGCCATTGGAGTAGAAGTCATACTTCTACCTACGTGTGCTCCATCAGAACCGAAGCTGCACCCCTCTTCCCTCCTTCCATGACAACTACGACAACAACGTACGACAACAACAACATTGTTCAGCAATTCGTGATCAACTTCGTATTGTTTAATTATTCGTATACTTCGTACTTC
The DNA here is from genome assembly GCA_021605075.1 of Caerostris darwini. Lineage (NCBI taxonomy): Eukaryota > Metazoa > Arthropoda > Arachnida > Araneae > Araneidae > Caerostris > Caerostris darwini. Next base: position 7,185 of record BPLQ01008721.1, read on the forward strand.
GTATTATTAGTTGTAATCTGCCTCTATCTGATAAAGCCTCCAAAATGATAAAGACTTTTGTTGTTGATGGGTATACATTTGACTTCAAGTGATATGAGTACTTCATGACAACTGAAAATGATATATCATCAAATTCAAATTCGTTCAACGTGATTGCGAAATATGTCTTCACTGAGACTTTCCTTATCCTTTTTAAAGGACTTTTGGGACATAAGGTGCACAAATTGTTAAAATGATAGTAAACAATGTTCATATTTATTGTGAAAGACACGGAAGAGGTGCTTCTGTGTCCCAATGTTGATCATGTTCAAGCAAGCCAAGTTTTAGACGTGTGTGAATTTTTATGTTCCAGATATATTATACTATCAATGGTCAAGCTACATCTTGAAATAATATTATTCGATGATACTGAAATATATATATTCCATATTCGAAATATATATATAAATAGTTCGAATAGCAAAAATTAATTTGTCTGACGAATAAATTAATTAAAAATATATTATTTTTTTATTTTTTTAGCATATTAAGTTTATAAATATTTTAACAATCGAATATATTACTGAGAAATTGAACTCTAAACTAACAATTATTGTCATAATACGAGTTCTCGCTTATCTTTTTTTTACCCTATCATCAATTCCATTATTGTTTCTTCCTAGCTCATATGGCTCAATAGAGGCTAAGGCAAACAAATAGATGTTAAGACAATTGGATAGATGCAAACTTTTTTATTTCGAATTTGATCAACGAGTGAAAGTATTATTTGTTCTGTCTTTTCTTATTGTAGCTTAAAATGGTTGACTAATCGAAGCGATTTTCAAAGTTAAAAAATTTATTTCGAAGAGCCTCAGAGACTCTGTCATTTGTAAATAAATCCGAACGGAGTTGATGATCTGAAAAAAATAGTGGCCTATTTGTTGCCGATGGTAATTTGAAATTTGTATATAGTGAGCCTATAATTATTTGAAGGTTTTTAAATGCACCCTGACTTCGAAAAGTCAAAGAGCATTTATAAACTAAACCGGAACTAAAGAACCACTGATTCAAGCTGAAATTAGACACTTTTACATGATATGATGTCTTCAAGTTTCATTTGGTTTGTTGAGCGATCGACGCTCTGCATATCATGTCAGGACCTGTTTGTATTCCCAAAATCAGTTTTTTTTTTTTTATGCCCGTCATTTTTTTATATTTTATCTAAATGCATGTTGTGAATTTTTCAGGTCCGATATTTAAAGTATTAAAAATTTTATTTATATAATTACCTATAAACAAACAAAACAAACTACAAATACATTTCTAGTACAAATAAGCCCTGAATTTATCGAATTTAATGTGTAAAACAGACTGTATTAGCATGACAATTTTTGTGCCGATATTATATAAATTATTTATATTATTATATCAATGACTATTTGCAGCATTCTGTTCTTTATATGCTATTTATTGAATGGTATATTGCTCATTTTTATATCAATTATGGTTTTTCATGTTAAGTTTATTGTGTTCGTCATTTATTATTACATTCACAAGCTAAACTTAATAACTCGACTTCGAAAGATAAGATACATTGTCAGAAAAGCAGTTTTTCATGCGTGTTTGTAGACACGCTGATTTTTTTTCTCTATGAAAGGACACTAATTTTCAATTATCTCCTGCCTCATAATGTCTCATGTCAATCACAGAATAGCACTTTCTGATGTGGCTGCGATTAACCAAAAATTGAATATTACATTTTTATGAATTATTGAAATAGGATTATTTCATGTGATAAAACAAGTAAATTGGTTCTTTCTTTTACAAATGGTTAATTGTGTTCAGATATGAAAAGATGGAGCATGTGATTTCACACAAAACCATTTTGTCGGTTTTTTGTGTGATGAGTTTTTTTGTACCATTTTTTATGTGGTATATGAAGGAAAGTGTCCATCTAAGGCAAACATTAATAAAACCCCGTATGGTTTAGGGTTAGAATAGCGTCACTGTAGCTAATACATGTCTTAAAAAGACGACTAAAATGGGTAGGTACCCAGTGTCTGGCGTATAACCAGGTCGGGTAAAGGCAGACTTCTCCTTTTGGGTGCCCCATGTCTTTTGTGCCTCAAGGGACCAAGGACAAAAAAAAAGAAGCTGAAAGTTTTTACCCTTTATCATGACTCATCTGTTTAAGAGGACTCGTGAATATAATCTAGATGTTGCTGTAGACCAAATGAGATAACAAACAACAACAAAAGATTAATAAAAAGTAAGAAATTTAAAGAATACACTCGAATTTATTAAAATAAAGTAGAAAAATATTCTACTTTAAAATCTTATTCATTTCTTTCATCAATACTCATTGAAAATTTAAAAAAAAACGCTTAATAATTGGTCATAATCCATTTGTTACAATTCCTGAGAATATTTGACAAAAAATAACTTTAATTTAAAAAACACTTATTAAAATGACATATTTGGGTTATGACCACATTGTATTGACATTTAAGAAGCAAGTATATATATATATACACTTTAAGAATCCAGGTTCCTTTTAAACAGACATAAATGTGAAAACTCAACTCACGTATTGCAGTTATTTATTTCGGAACTTTCTTTTCTAAAATGCAGACGGAAATATGTTTAGTGCATTACTGAAATGTTTACAATAAAGAATATGTCCTTCACCGACTTATAAAACATAAAGCGGTGTTCGAATACCAGACACATTCATTTGAATGTTCTGGCAGTGTTCCAAAAGTCCCACAAAATGAAAATGTCCTATAATGATTCATAAAAAAATGTTCCATGTCGAAGCTTCCGTTGTTCTAATTCTGAAATGGTATACTGTTTTTTTCTTTGCTACAGTTGCATCTCCCTCCGATCATTACTATTTTTTAAGAACATATGTAAGTTAGTTCCAATGTTTTTGTACTGTCCCAGTGGTCGATTTTTTTTCCGTTTCTTTTTTTGATGAATGAACGAATGAGTAAATGAAATACACGTTTGGGGATCTATTTGATTAGAAAACGATGGGATATGCTGGCGAATTTATACTATCGCAAAAAATGAACATAGACTGTAAGAGTTAAATATCGATTTGTATAGAAAATGAACTGCATTTGGACTAGTACCGCCATACTGGACCAGTTGTAGTTTTATTCTAAGAGAAAAATCCTGTTTTTTATTCTTAAATTATTTTATTCCCTTTCGGAATTTCTGCAATCAAATTTTTAAGAACTAGAAATTATTATTACGAATATTATTTAGGTCTTTAAATTTAATTTTTATGTTATATTTCTTTCAGCATTTAGGTTTTGCGTTTTTATATAAAGACAAGAATTAAGTTAATGAATTATGAAGAGGAATTAAGAATTAATTAATTTTGAATTAAGTTGAAGAGAACTTAAGTTGAAGTTGAGGAGGTTTCCTTCCAAAGGCGATGAACACTGACACGTAGTGATGTGTGAAAGTTTCAATTGTGCGGTCAATAAGATTAGTAAAAAGTGTGAGCCATTGTTCTAGCAAATTTCTCTACGCATTGCAAGATTCAATGAGAAAGTTTGAAAGCAGCAGGAGAGGCATATATTATCCGAAGAATGATATTTACCCCGGTAGAAACATTCCTTTAAATATACACTGAATTCCATACATTTAGAAAAATGTCAAAAATAGCGATTACGTAAAAAGTCATATGATGATTTTAATGAAACTGACACGAAATATACAGCATAAACTATGACGTCAGGTAATATGAAAACAAATTACCAGGAATTATTTTATTTCGCTCACTAGTCCATGTATTTAATTAAAAATTGGGCGCCTCAAATTGAGCATAGAGTAATAAGTGATATTGCTAATTATGCATTCTATAAAATCAGTAGAAAAGGATAACCTTTTTTTTTCTATTTCTATTTGTAGCAATATTCAACGAGGAAGAGTTAGAGTACCAGTATATATATTAAACATCATTAATAGTTTTCGGGTCAAGAGATCTTGCTGAGCATTAAAAATTGTTTACGGTAATACGGTAATAAGAATAATAATTTACGGTAAGAAACTTATAATACTTAATACTACCGTCTTGTAGAATAAAAATAACATCTATCGCACTAATATAAGTAGCAAATATGCCATTTCTATATACGTGGATATAGCATGGATCTCTTTGTACTATATACGTCTCTATATACATAGTTCTATGTGTAATGTTAATGAAGTTTATATCTTTACCAATTATACTGTCTGATTTATATACATGTGTGACGACATATTCAATGGGCAACAATGGGTTAGAAGTTATCTTCATTAAATAATGCCTGCTACACATTTGCTAGGTAAATATAGACTCATCAGTGAAGAGAACAGTCATCAATGGATCTGCAGTCAAATGAACATGTTGATCTGTCCACTTCAAAAGTTCCTGCTTGCGACATGATTTGAGTGGCTCACAAATGATTGCAAATGAGTAAAGACCTCCTTAATGAAACCGATGCACTGCTGGTTTAAGCCACTTCTTGGTAACGTAAAATAAAATGACTCTAAGACTTCAAAATCGAGCCTAGCACACAGTACCGTATAATGGTAAATCAGGTTTCCTTTTATTTCTGAAATGTTTACAAACATCATACCATATTTTTAGATCTCTCATCAATTTAAGGAAATGGGATTCTAAAATTGAAATAAATTAATTGGCTATTGAAAACCTAAAATTAACCTGAAATAATTGTGATAAACTCATAAGGCCTTCTATTTACAATAAATATATTATTTTTCTGGTGGCTATAGCAAGTCAGAACCTAAGTTGGTTTGGGATTTTAGTTTAATTACTTTTGTACATCTGCCAATATAGGTCGTCAGTACTCGACATATTTGTTGGACGTTTTCGGCAGAACTTTCTGGATACTGAATTTGTTGGTGAAATTGTTTCAAAATTCTGTGAACAGTAAAAGGACACTTTTAACTATCAACTATTTGGATATTTATGTCTGATTCTAACCTACTTTTAATCTCCCAACGGCCCCTATCACAATTGATCCAACAAATGATACCTCTGATTTATTACGAGGAACTAGGTTAATAGGTTTATTTATTATAGGAACTAATTAACTATAAGGTAACAGATATTGCATCCCACTATCGCAACAAAACTTTCATTTTTATTCTGAAACTTAACTTTTTTTACTCTAATTATTTTCATTTTCAGATGAGGCACCCCGAATTTTAGGCCATTGCTATACATACTATTGTTTTATTTGGCCTATTTTACTGAAAATCATATTCAAATTTCATATGAATAAGAATGAATGAATGCATTTTGTGTGAATTTTCCGTAATGAAGAAATGATACAATGCTATTTTAGAAGTTAAAATATATTCCCCTTTGTTCATTGTAAAATCAATAAGATCACAAATATTTGATAATATACAGTAAGAAATATGATATTGCGTTTGAAATGCATTCATATGGATTAAATTCCTTTGAAGATATCCTCATAGGTTAAATTTATTTCTATTTAAAGCAATTTCTTTAATATTATTAATGATGAGATACGGTAATAGCAATTTTCTGAAAACAAACTTCTAAATTTAAAGAAATAGCTTTGTGTAAAAAATAAATTACTATAATTAGATATACCATAAATTAGAATCTGTTATTAGAAATCAAAAATTTCTTCGTGTCTCAATATTAACACCATACAAAATTATTCGTCACAAACGCGTAAGTTAAAACATGTCTTTCAGTAATCTAAAAAAAAAAGTTAAACCAATTTGTGAAAATCAATTTATCCCATTTTCTTCTGCTGTCAACAAATAAATATTGGATTTCGGCATTAATCAAAATCCAAATGTTTATTAATTTTATCCTTTAACATTTTCTTTTGCATCATTTGTTACTTTTTTTAGAAATGTCTCATTTCATAACATTTCAATTTTTTGAAGAAAAGTCTGAAAATATATCTTACTGCTTCCATTTCCTTGGGGCAACTGCGTAAAGTCTGGACGGAATGAAAATATAGCTACAAACATGTCTTTTTATAACCATGGAACTATTTCTCATTAAGATAAATGCACTAAAGTCGTCCAAACTCAAAGAGAAACTTTGATTTATTACATTACCGATTTTTTTTTCCTGACAGCAGGTATTTGTAATTGAATTAAAAGGATATGGAGTAACTGGAATGAAATATTAGTGAAAGTTTTATTATTTAATTTAATTCAATTACAAATACGGCTTCTTTTCATACTGCTAAATAGATTACATTCCTACAATTTGCATTTAATGAGTGAAAGGGAACGCATACATTATATTATTCATTATTTTATTAATAATTTAGTAGAATTATGGTAATCATGTTCTATGAAATATAAATATCAAAAAGTGACGCTTTACCTAGAATAAGGTTAATCTTGGTTTATTTATTTCAATTGTTATATTTAATTAGACAATTTATAAATGTAAAATTCATAAATCTGTGTGTGTTGTGATATAAGCAACACACACAGATATGCAATTATATAAATGAAAACTTTAATATTTCTGTACGAGAAAGTAAAATCAAATAACTTGTTTAGTTAGTCATTCTGGTGATCCTAAGCATAATATGAGCTAATTAACTTGAGTGACAGTGAAAATTCGATTATATATACCGAATATTATAGATTATTATAGTCAATACTTTAAATAATAATTTTAATCGTGGAAGAAGTAGTATAGAGTATCAGATCAACGAGATGATTTATTGGAATTTGTTGATACTTTCTAACATAATACCGGAATAAAGAATATATACTGCCAAACACCCTCCCGGGGCATTTATCTTTCATTTTTTTATGTGGATGTAGAATATCAAGCCCATGTGATGCAGTATAAAAGACGTATATCAGCTTTATTTCTTACTACATCTATGCACAAAAAAAAATGTCTTTCCATGTTATCGGTATACATCGGTTTATAGGCTTCGTCTTGAATGTCATATTGATGAAAAATAACTTAACTTCTACTTTATTCAATGGGATTCAAAGATATACTATTGCTCTCTATGTATATCTTGGACAATCTCAGCTGCACTTATATATCTGTACAGAGAAGTGTATGATTTACTTTAACATACTAATGTTAAATGATTTACTTTAACATACTTTACTTTAACATTTAAAGTACTTCATCACTATAATTGTTATTGAGCCTTTGCCTGAGTATTTATATTGGAAACTGTAGAGAAGTATCTCAGTTCTTTGAATTCGTCCATCTGCAAATGCCAGTTTGTTATTTAAAATGGGGTAGATGCTTTTAGAAAATGATTTTTCTCTACAGCCTACGAATGTGTAGCACTAGTATCAGCACACAATGATGCCTGTTTATTACAGAAGGCAATTTCGATGACTATAACTGAGCGAACATTGGTAGGACACCTGCAGAAATTTAAGAGCTTTTTTTTTTTTTTTCATTAGTCAGTTTCAGTTAAAACAGTTCGATTTTATGATATCTAGTATTCCACAGACGTATAGAAAGGGATAAGAGTACGAGTTTCTGGCTCTTGATACCATTTTAGTTTATTTTTTCCATTTATTTATTTTTTTTTTACTCTTTCTGTCCTGATTAAAATACTTTTCTTCGAAAGCTCTATTCATTTTGTATTTCTGGCTCTTTTTTTTACAGATGTCTAGACTTTTAAATAGCTCTTCAGGGATTACCTAGTCACACAACAAGTCCATAAAGTAATCTCTCACTTCTGGTGGGACCATATTTTTCATTTAGTCGATCGACCATCATCAAATTGTTTAGTTCATAAAAATCTTGAATTTTCCGTTTCGCTAACCAGCAGTGAAAGTAGCTTCTGAGCTCAAAATCTTTATATTTTCTAGTATTATCTGATGATTTTCTGTGATTTCTCTTTAATATGATAAAGTACTTCTACTTTTTTTTAATTTGTGATCAAAGCATAGATTTCCAGATTCTCTTGAGATGAGTTGCGTAATGTTACTAGGCAATGTTGCAAGAAAATATGCAAAAAGTTGTCTTTTATATTTTTAGAAAGCTTAGATGCCTTTCAAATAATTTCAACAACAATGACATGTTGTTTGCCTTCGACAAAAACCTAGTATCAATTTTTGTAATATTAAGATTTGATCTATTATAATCGTCCAAAATACTTGGTGAAGATTTAAGCTTTGAAATTTTTCCAACTAAATATCTTTTGTTGCTTCAGTTCTTTGAATAATCTTAATTCAGTTATGATCGTCAAGTATTTTCGGAGATAAATATATTTCAAAGTTCTCGGTTTTTGTAATTCTAATCTTTTTAATATCAAAGAATTTTAGCATTTTGGATTGTTATTGCTTATCTCTTGTGCTTAAGACGAGGAGAACATGTGTTTTCCTTGCCAGAAAGGTCATTATGGAATAATGAGAATAAAATTAACATTACAGTACATAAATTTCAGTAATTACAAAATTTAATTGAGATATAATTTAATTCCTTAATACAATGGATTTACAAAATAATTCAATGCAAAATTTTCTAACACATAATGTAATATATTAATATGAATTCTTTATCAAAAACTATTCAATGTAAAACAGGTTTAGATTTTTTAGTTTTAAATATTATGACTGTATAAACTTTTAAATTAATGATTCTATGATATTACGAATAACAAATAAAAATATTCATGTCGAAATAAAAGTAACCATTGTTTTTAACACAAATACTGAACTACTCGCATTTTAGACAAGAATAAAAAACGAAACTAACATTGTCGCTTTACTGTCAAAAAATATACTTTAATAGCAGAATTATAAACTAATAAATATTTTTTTTTACCACAAAACAACAATAATATAAACTATCTCTACTAAGAAGCATTGTTGCAAAACATAAGCACACACCAAAACAAACCTGGAGTCCAATAGTTCAAAAGTAAACTAAACAAAGTGAATATCATTGAAAATCGCAATGCAAGCAGAATTCTAGCTGATGCAGTTCCGATTTCCCATTTTGAAAGTTTCATTTCATATTACGATTTTATTCAATTGTACTTATGACTTGTAATTAATAGGTTAAAAGTTAATATGTTTCTATAATTAAAACAATATTACAAAATCCTTTTTATGTCATAGATATATAAAAGCTCTTATTAAACATGTAAGAATCTTCTTTGAAATGTAAAAGAAATTGCGATTTATACATTTCTAAGAAAATAAGCTATTAACAAAAATTTTTATTTAAATTATAAATCAAGCAATATATCAATAAGCAATTACAAATTTATACCAATAAGTAATTATTTTATAGCTTAATAGGTAATCGCTATAGATTAATAAGTAGTTTATTATATCAATTATATTTAAAATAAAATAAATATGCGATTTATTTTTTTTAAGATTGGTAATTCCGTTTATGAAATCAAAACAGAACAAATTCTAACAAGATAAATCGTTTTTCATTATTTTCATCTGGTGAGGATTTTATAACAATTCTAACTATCAGGATCCACAATTTTGAAAAATATGAAAATTGGCAGATAAAAAAAAATATTACCGAGCAGTGGCTTGATTTCTTTTCAAATTAACCCAAAACATTGTGGGCCAGTTAAAAAGAGTTAAGATATGATGCTTGTTATATAAATGCTTGTTACATAATATTGGCCATATTATGTAACAAGCATTTATTTTATATTTAATTATACACGGTCAAACATCAAAATCTTAATTAAAAAACAAAAGAACAGGTGTAACATTCAATCACACAGATGTAACCCTGGCCACTACTAAGAAAGTTAGTCGCATAAAGAAGGCGCTGCTGATGCCCTGCAGTAGGTGTTGCCAGATTTACGAAAGGAGTGGACACAAAAATAATTTTTCACGGATTTGCGAACTTTGTACTAAGCCTCCGTATCTAATTTTGAATTTTTCTTTACTTGAAAGGAATTTAAAAAGTACCTGCTCGCGCAGAAGAAATCCAATCTGAATACCGTCATTCTAGCGCAAGGAAATTCTTCTTTTCCTTAAATTCTTTTGTTGCAGCCTTTTATTTCTCGACTACCAAGCAAACTTTCTTAAAACTTCTTATTTTCGCAAAAATAAAAAATAAAAACAAATAAATAATAAAACGCGAGAACAAATTATTCTCTATGTGCATGCTTTTTTGATATATAAATTATTTAAAAATATTATCAATATTAAAAATTAGTATCATTTTATTGAAATAACTAATTACATGAACCAAATTTTTCTACTAATATTTCAAAATTCACAACAAGTAATTTTGCTCAATTTTAAAAATACCTCAAAATGTGATACTAGTAAAATTTAACAAAATGAGTTTGTAAATCTACTAAATACCATACCTTCATTGTAGAATGAAGTGTCATTAGCGTTTCCTACTATACTTTGACAGGGTATTCAAAGCCCACAGAATTCTATTAGTTATGCTTTCCCATCTTCATTAGTTACCAATGTTAAGCTGGCAACAGGTGTAATCCGTTCTTCAGTGGTTTCACAAAAATTAATTACTTACCGAAACAGAGGTTTGATTCCCAAAAATCAATTTGTAATCTTTCAATTCTCTCAGTTTATAACATGCAATTCTGAAGAGAAAATATGTATATTTCTCATTAGAAAGGCTACTTGACCCTTTTGATGAAATAAAATATTTGGTACTTAACATTTTATTAAAATAAAGAGCTTTCTTTAATGTAAAACCGCAAAGCAGCTTAAATAAATGCCAAAGTAGTTTTGCTAAAATTATTTGCTTATCAATTGTATATATATATATATATATATATATTTTTAAATTCGAAATTGAATCAAAGCCAAAAGAAGCTAATGAATTATAATATATTGCCCGCCATATAGAGCAATAAGTTTTAAAGAAAAGCATAAATTATTTTTAAAATAAGAATTCAATAATTATTTTTGCAAATCGTTTCCTTTTACTTTCTCCTCAAAGAAAATATTAATTAGTTTTTTATGTTAATCAGGGTTCAATATTTTGTTTACCAAAATTTAAGGAAAATAAGAAAAAAAAATGTCATTGTTAAATTTCTTTTTATGAATTATATTCTTCTTATGACGCGAATTTAGTAAAAATTTAGGAAAAATTAATCAAGCATTGTCTTAAAAATTAAAAAAAAAAAAAAAAAAAGAAATTTTAAGAAGAAAATTTAAGAAGTTTTTGAGTTTCTTTAAAATGTCTTCATTGAAATTGAGTGCAAGTCACCCTGAAAGTCAATAGGAACTGTATTCCTTTTCACCCAGAGGAATTGTGTTATCCAATATAGAATCATAAATAAGTTTAGAAAAGCCATAGGCCAAAATAACAATATAAAAAAAAGTAATATAAAAATAAAAAAAATTAATTCAATTCCTACTTTTTTTTCACTATATTGCATCCTTTATAAATAATTTCCAGTCAGTTTTTTAAGATTATTTGGCGCCTCTATTGGTAGATACATGCAACTTAATTCTGAAAAAAAACTAATATAAATTAATTTAATTTAATTACTGAATTAATATTTGAAAATCTGTATTAACATTAAGTGACATCCACTACAAGTTCAAAAAAAATATATTTGAACTTGAGTGGATGAATAAAAAGTATTTTATTAACAATTTAAAATTTGAACAGGGAGAGTGTGATCTAACAGAAGGAATTGAAAAAAGTATAAATGTCACTATGGTTAAAAATGCGTAATCTTATTATTTGTAACTTAAAGAAGAACTACAAAGTGAAGAACTACAGCACACTTTTTTTTAAGACATTAAAATATAATTTCATATACAATTTCAACAATATCGTGATACGAAGCAATATATCAAACCATACAAAAACCAATTAATTGTTACTGATTTAGCAATTATGATACTTCTGTAAACATTTTGATGTTTTTTCACTAAAAATAAACGCATCAACAAGACATTGAACGTATCCAATTATAAAGATTGATTATCAGAAAAAGTAATCAAAATCTTTCTGCTTTGTACTAATATTATCTTTTCGTAACAGAAGAGCAATCTTTTTTTTTAATTTTGTATTTGTTTCCTTTTTTATTTCACCATGAGAATGATTTGGAAGATTCAGCCTTCAATTTCCTCCCCTAATCTATATGTCACAGAATTTCGATCCCCATTGCTTGTATTTTGACACACAATTTATTTCGTCATCTTTTTTTCGATTTTTGGTTTAACTGCAAAACTTTGTCTATCTTTACTTCGTTCTTTCTTACTGATGGTCTCTTCGCTTCTGAAATATGTATCAAAACTGATGTTTTATTCAGACTTGACTCTCCAGAAGGATCGTATTTGCTCGTGTCTAGTATGTACTTTGCCTCTTTTGACTTCGCCAATTCAAGGAAATAAACGTAAAAAAATATTCTTGTATAAACTAGCTAAAATGAGGTTGAGAACTTTTGAATTTAATCCCATTGTTGAATTCTTTTTTGTGTCATACTTTATGTAATTTAGTGTTTATTTCAAATTTTTATTACCTTTTTTGTCAAATATACACATTTTTGCTTTCTTATAGTTCACTGTATAACACTATGATTACTTCAAACTAAATATAGCGACTCAAGTGAGAATTTAATAAATGATAAATAATAACTAGTAATATAATTTTTAAATTTACTCATTTTAAATAAAAAATCGTTGTGATTCATATAATAATTAACTTAATTTAGTTTATTAAACTATTTATATTTCTTTCTTTATTCATTTAAATTATAATAATATCATATATATGATATTATTATAATTTAAAACCAATATTGTATAATATGATGATATTATACAATATTGGTTTTCATCAAAAAAGGAAAAAAATTTCTTCTACACTTTTCTGAATGATGCAAATACGCAAGCTGCAGCAAGAAAAAAAGCAATGCAATGCTATTCTAACACCTAAAAGGTAGTAAAGGGCACGATTGTGGTATACTTACTGTCAATTAGCTATTAAATTCGGAGTAAACAATATATTACACTTTGATGTTAATCAAAAATAGTAATTATCAATTAGGTCAGGGCTTGATGAAGGGTATATTAGGTTTTTTTACTTAGAAAACTTGCCTTAAAATCCAGTAAGCAATACCGAATAAAAATTTTTAAATCTTTGCCGAGAATTGATACAATAAATTCATCGATGGAAGACAGTAAACAATATTTTAGCTAAAATAGTATCTAATAATCAAATTTATAATCGATCGTAATTTAATACTATTCTTGGAATTAATTTCAATTATGGTTGATTTTAATTCAAAGAATTCGATTCGATTTTAGTTCTTATACAAGGAAATTTATTTGATTATTTCGCCGTATTAATTACATTCATGATTGATACTATTCTCATCATTCCATTACCAAAAGAATTTCTACCCAATTTTATAGAGAGTGCATAAATATTATAGGCTGGACTTGAAGATGTACATTAAATTAAAAAGGCAAAGGGAAATTGAAAGTGAATAACATGAGAAATTATATTACATAATTGAACAATTGCTGAAATAACTGAAGTGAAATTGTTGAAGTTTGTACATATAAATAAGATGAAGAAGTGAAGCTCATTTACTGGTTATGCAAATGAATTTATATCCTCCATTATTACATATAAAGGGGTTTCATGATTGGATTATTGGATTTGGTTGATTATATTATTGATAGATATTACGATAAATTGGTGATGTGGTAGTCATTAGCTTTGATGTTGAGATCTCCATTTACTGAATTCCTGATTTATCAAGGATAACTTATAATGATTCTTAGAATTTCGTTTTGAAAGGCTTTTATTTTGCTTAAATTGGTGTTTGCTTATGGACCCCAAATAGCTGCTGCATCCATTACAGTTGAGTGAAGTCCTAGTTTATAGAGAAGTATTTCGTTAGAAAGAGAAAACTTTTAATAGTCTTCATTGAGTTGAAGAATGTGGTGGATATTGTTTCACAAGTTATCTTAGATATATTCAATATAGCTGTTTAAAACTTTTAAACTATTCAGCTCTTCAAACTATTTAGCTTTTATATATTTTAGCTCAATTTTTTATTAACTGTTTCTACTTCCTAGACTCCCGTAAGTTATCGAAGAAGTATAATTGATGGTAAGTGACTCTTGAGTGACATTTTCTATAAATGATGGGTTTAGGTTTATTAGTATTGATATAATTGAAGATGTTTCTGTTTAGCTAGAGGAAGAGAGTTGGAACAAAAAAAAATGCAATTACTGGATACAAATTGCAAAGACAACAGGAAGAATAATCTCGATTTAGGCAACAAAAAGTTTTCTTCATTGTGTGCCTGATTGCGACAAGGGGACACGATATCATCATGGCGTTGTTGTTCATTTTGAATGACCCTTTCTGCATGTGATCATTGACCTCTAGAAAAGTAGATAAGTAGCAAATTATAGATTACAAGAATGGACTACGGGCAGTTTGCTGTATTGCATTTACATTTTAATATCACAGTTTTAAACGAATAACCTTTAGGTATGACATCTGAGCAATCTCCTCTCCTCCTTCTCGAACCAAGCGGAATGTGGAAGTTTATTATGGTGTATAACTTTACTGTATCTATTTCCCTAGAGGTATGAAATCTTTCAGGTAAGCTTCACCTTTTATAGTTTCGAATCTGTCCGGAAATTCCTCTCGCTATCCACCAGGACCCTTTATCTCACATCATCATATCAATTATAATCCCCATTTTTTTTCTTCTTTTAATAAATTTACATTTCAAATAATTTTAAGCTTAAGAAATTTTTTTTTACACAAATTAATTTTTTTTTTTGTTATTTTTTAATGAATTTACCATTGCATTGTTCACACATAAAATTTTATATTTTTTTTATATGGAAGAAAATTATATTTCAAATATTTGAATATACGTTGTTTTATGGACTCTATGCTGGACAAAACGGCACTTTTGCAATTATCTACGAATTCCTCTAGAGTGATGCATTAATGCAATAAAAAAATTATAAAATCCACACCAAACGTAAACGTATCCTCTTCTGAAAAATTAATAATGTGTGTTAAAATTTCTTATGGTAATTTATAAAAGAGATTATAGCAACTATAGTTTGGCATGAATGTTTGTTAGTGGTTCGGAATTCACTTTAAACTGCAGGTCCCTATCAAATTTGCCCAAAGTATGTAGAAAATTATCGCAGAGCGACAAACCAAACCAAAGCATTATCGAGTTTCCGTATACATTTACATAGAGCAATGCGAATGAGAAGTTTGAATTCGTATCTCTAATGGGAAAAGCAGCTATTTACCTAATAATGCCAAAACTGCATGTTTACCATTAATAGTTTGTGAGGAAAAATATTTCTAATAAAAATCTGTATTTTACTAAATATTTAAGCATATCAATAACTTAAATAATTGAAAAAGATATTTTTTATTTAAAGGTCTTTGTCATTGGTAATTGAACAATTTTTATAAAATATTTTCTTGTCTTATTTGAAAAAAAAGGAAGGAAAAAACTCATCCTAGCTAGAGAGCCCGATCTTTCAGCGTAGGTATGAAAAATTCATAAGCCAAAAAACCATTTAATGTCATATGCCTTTTTTCCTTACCTTTATAAACTCCTGTGAGATATTCATACTGGCACAATCGCCATCAAATGGCTTCACTTTTACAAACAGTGGATAAATATCAGATTAATATTAAAACTAAACATTAGACTAAAATGTTTACTAAATATTAAAACATATCAGTAACGTAAATAATTCAAAAATATCTTTGTTATTGAAAGGCCCGTTTCATTGGTAATTGAAAAATTTTTAATAATATTTTCTTGTTGTATTTGAGAAAAAAAGGAAATAAAATAAGGAAAAAAACCCATTTAAACTAGAGAGTACCATACAAACTTCACTGTAAGTATGAAAAATTAATAAGAAAAAAAAATCATTTAATGTCATATGCCTTTTTTCGCGCCTTTATTAATTCCTGTGAGATATTCATACTGGCACAATCGTCATCAAGTTGCCTCACTTTTGCAAACAGTGAACATGGTGCCAGCCGCTAATACATGCAAATTTTCATCCTTATTGCTTTCCAGCGGGATTGAGAACTAGATTAAAACATTTTTCTATCCATGCTACTGTAACTTAAAAAAATTGTCTCACTAATTGTCTCAATAAATGTTAATAGCTATTGTACTTCAAGTAGGAAGAGAAAATAAATTTATAATATAACGGCTAATTAAATTTTTTTTTTCATAAGTCGCCTTAGACTAGAAATTAAGGACAAAGTTTGTAGCTAATAAATAACCAAAAGGGTGTGTCCTAATTGGTAAATGTTCACACTAAATGTGTATTCGTTAGATCCCAATATTGTGTAGGCAGGTGCAATTAGTATAATTACTTTTTTGCCCTCTTATATTAATTGAAACGGAAAATATTTGATTTTCTCCGTGAGATAATTTTAATTAAGCCACTCACCAATGCAGAGCACACATACTGCATTTCAAAAAAAAATTGTCTCCCTTTCTCTTTCTTTGTTGCTTGTTACCATAACCAAATAAAAATGAGAAAAATAATTTTTTGACACGTCTTCATTATTTTGAGAGGGTGTTTTTTACGTTTTCTTTTCTTTCCCAAGTGCATAAATTTTGTGCATACCCATTTCCGGTCTTTTCGAAACATTAGATTTTCTTTTAAAGTCATGTGGTTCTTTTTTTTTTTTCGTGTCTGTATTGATTTAGGGAAAGTGAAAAAATTAATAAGTGACATTAATTAATGAGAAAATTAATATTTAAAACTTTAAGTTAACTTTTAATCCAATAAAAGTATTAATTTTCATTTTACTACAAGGCTATTTTAAAAAAATCGGAATGGTTATGATTATAAAAATTTCAAATTAATTCCAAATTTAGTAATACATTAATTTATTATCAAAATATAATCACACGTCTATTTAATAAAAATTATCTGTGAATACATGAATTACATGAGAATTCACATCATCTGTGAATACATGAATTAACATGAGAATTCACATTATCTGGGAATATTGAATTTCAAGACTTACACGAGAATTCACATTATCTGTAAATACATGAATTACATGAGAATTCTCATTGTATGTGAATACTTCCATTACATATTATTTATACTTACAAGATTAGTTTTGAAAATATACAGCAAACGTGTCCTCTATTAAGCATTAAATGGAAAAAGAAAAACTTTTAGTTAATTTCAATATTGCATGGTTATTTAAATATCTGTCATCCTATTAACTTAATTTTTCAAAAGTGTAAATTCAAGCAGTCATTTATTAACAAAAACAAATAGTAATAAAATTTAACTAACTTAATAAACTTTCACTTTACGCGTTGATATTTTAACATAAAAGTTTAAAAAATTAAAAGAGCGTCTACTTTTTCCAGAATTAAAAAAAAATTTATAAATCACAAAAGTAATTTTAATTTACTTCAAAATCACAAAAATAGTTAATATGATTTACAAAATTGTTTATTTGGACATTCTAAAGATAACCTTTTCATAAAAGCAAATGTATCAAATTTAGTAAGCCATCAAAAGAGTCTATACAATCGTAGTTCATTTATAAAAGACATACAGCGAATAACAACTAGATGAAAATTCAATTTGTATTTAAACTTAATTCATGTGGAAGCCTGATTAACTATCAACGTAAAAAAAAATTCGAAAAGGTTTCATCAGTGTCTTTAGAAACATTGTATCTTTATCAATTAAATGGTTTTCTGGGCGTTTATATTAAGAAGACTTGCATTCATAAAACACAGGCAAATGTTGTTACTAATAATTTGATAAAGAATAGAGTTTAGAAAATAATTGATGCATTTTATTTTGTACAAGTGTTTTTAAATATTATTCATTATGCCTAAATTCACTAATAATCATTAAGAAAATTAATCTTTAAAAATTTTTTTGACTAAATGATTCAGTTTATTAATACTATAAAATTAAAACTACATTTTGTTAAATATTTTTACTCGGGGTTTGTTTATCGCTCTACGGTCCCTTTTTTTTTGAACATTTTAGGCTAATTTTACCGGGATCTACGGTTTAACATGGATTTCGAACCACTAACAAACATCTATGTCACCGCTAGGATTCAAACCTGATGCCTGTGGTACCAAATAACACAGTGCTAGCCAATAGGCCACCAGGCAGCTGCCCGACTCGTGGATCAGTGGATGCATGCGCCACTGGGAATAATTAGGGCGGAGGTTCAATCCATTGGATGCTTTATTTTACAGATTGTTTCCAAAAACGAGGAGATGCAGCGGTATTTGTGATGTTTAGCGTCTTGTCTCGAGTGTCGGACTATCTGGTGGCAGTTTTCCGGGTTTTCTTCCTTACGATACTCAAATGCGGGGTAGTTCCCCGTAAAAGTCCTCCCGGAAGGCATTGCCCTCCCTCTTCAGCGTCAGACTTCTACTTACGAGTGCTCCATCAAAACAGAAGCTGCCCCTCCACCTTTTTTCCTCCTTCCATGAGACCACACTTTAAGGACTTGGTTTAAGTGTTGCTGTCTACCAACTGGGATAAGAACAAACAAAAAATATTTGCACTGTATTGATATGTGTCTGTTTAGTTTTAGGCATTAAAATTCTTTAATATAAAGATCTTTTTTTTTATCCTTTTTATGTTTAATATAAAGGCTATCTAAAAGAACACAAATACAAGTGCATAATTTGACAAAAACTAAAATGGTAGTGACAGCTTTCAAATGAAGTAAATATTAAATTTCTAATAACTTCCATTCCATTAAGAAGTTTTTCCCGAGAAAGAATATTAAAGTTAAAGGGGAAGAAATTTAATTCATTTTGAGGAAGCTAGCAGCTATAGACGGGAAAAATTTCTTCAGGGTTCTTTACTTGCATCTGTTTTATGCGTACGTCCTTCACGCACTAACGTGTTTATTTTCATTCGACTTGTGTATCTTTATTCTCAGTACGAAATATAAATATGTCTTTTGTATGAAAAAATATCAGGATCCATCAATAATACCAAACATCAAAAATACCATATTTATTTGAATATATTTACTACCATCTTGGCAGACACCATTTCTTGGAAGATCTTCCAATTTTCCAAGAAATAAATTTAATTCGCTAAAAATCTAAAACACAAAGTTTATTATATTCACTTTAAGGACAAATTAAAAAATAAAATGTCCAAAGTAGTATAGTCTTGTACTTTTTTTATTCGTTTTTATTTCTTAGGAAATCTTGCTTTTTCTGGCCAATATTTCAGGCATAAGAAACATTTCAAATTTATTCTCTATTATGAGCCATTTAAATAAATTATGCTGCAAGTGATAAAAAAGCTGAAATTTGCATTGAAATGTGTAAATTTTATTTCATAGAATACTGATTAAAAAATTATTTTCTCCGCTATATATCAAAATAACACAAAGAAATTTCTCTACTGTATATAAAGATTTAAAAATGAAGTATTTACAGTTAAATTCATTAACAATCATTAAAAAATATTTTAATTTTTAAAAAATTTTGGTTTTTTTCAGATTAAATGATTTTATTCATTAATAACTCAAAATTAAAACTACATTTTGTTAAATATTTGCAGTTCAGTAATCTGCATCTAAATTTTTTTAGGTATCAAAATTCTTTATTATAAAGATATTTTTTTTAATACTTTTTATGTTTATTATAAAAGTAGTCTAAAAGAACACAAATACAAGCACATAATTTGACAAAAACTAAAATGGTAGTGACAGTTTTCAAATGAAGTAAATATTAAATTTCTAATAATTTCCATGCCATTAAGAAGTTTTTCAAGAAAAGGAATATTAAAGTTAAAGGGCAAGAAATTTAATTCATTTTGAGGAAGCTAGCAGCTACAGACGGGAAAAATTTCTTCAGGGTTCTTTACTTGCAGTTGTTTTATGTGTACGTCATCGACACACTAACTTGTTTATTTTTCAATCTTATTTTGACCAAAAATACAGGCCATATTTTCAGTTTGAAATACATATTCCCTGCCATATTCTCAGTTTGAAATACAAATATATCTGGATCCATCAATATATTAGCAAACATCAAAAATATAATATTTATTTGAATGTATTTACCATCACCTTGGCAGCAACGCTTCTTGGAAGAAATTTCCAGTTATTCAAATAAATTTAATTTCCTAAAAATCTGAAATACAAAGTTTGTTGTATTAATCTTAAGGATAAATTAAGAAATAAACTGTTCAAACTAACAAAAGGTTTGAATACAAAACTTGCACTTTTTTTATTCGTTTTTATTTTTTAGGAAAGTGTTCCGATTTTCTCGCCAGTACTTCAGAAGTAAAAAACATTTCAAATTTATTTTCAACTCCCAGTCGTTCTGTTACTTTGCAAAGTTACCTTTCGTGCATATTCTCAGTTCGAAATATAAAAATGCCTTTTGTAGGAAAAAATATCGGGATCCGTCAACATGGGAGCAAAAAATAAAATATTTATTTGAATAAATTTACCAGACCTTGGCAGGCAAGCGTTTATTGATATATATTCCAGTTTTCTAAATAAATTTAATCCGCTAAAAATTTAAAACACAAAGTTTATTATATTCACTTTAAGAACATATTAAAAAATAAACTGTCAACACCAACAAAAGTTTTATTTTTTTATTTTTTTAGGAAATCTTCCTTTTTCCTGTCCAATATTTTAAAAGTAAAAAACATTTCAAATTTACTTTCCACTCCTAGCTGTTGCATAAATTCCGCTGCAACTAATAAAGAAGAAAAGCTGAAATTTACATAGAAATGTATGAAATTTATTTTCTAGAGAGCAGAATAAAAAAGGATGATGTATTTACATTTAAATTCACTAATAATCATTAATAATTTCATTTATTTATAATTTAAAATTAAAACTATATTTTGTTGAATATTTGCAGTGGATTCTTCTGCATCTATATATTTTTAGTTATCACATATTCTTTATTATGAAGTTCAGTCTAAAAGAATACAAGTAAAGTACATAATTTGGCAAAAAAATAAAATGATAGTGACAGCTTTAAAATGAAGTAAATATTAAATTTCTAATAACTTCCATTCCATTAGGAAATTTTTTTTTCCGAAAAAGAAGTTAAAGGGGAAAAAATTTGTTTTGAGGAAGATAACAGCTAGAGACGGGAAAAATTTCTTCAGGGTTCTTTACTTGCAGCTGTTTCATCTGTAAGTCATCCGCACACTATCTCGCTTATTTTACAATCTTAATTCGACCGAAAATGCAGACTTCTTTTACTTTGCAAAGTTACCTTTATTCGCATACTCTCAGTTCGAAATGTAAATATGCTTTTTGTACGAAAAAATATCCGGATCAATCAATATGGGAGCAAACATCCAAAATACAATATTTATTTGAATATATTTAGTATCACCTTGGCAGACAACATTTCTTGGAAGATCGTCAAGTTTTCCAAGAAATAAAATTAATTCCCTAAAAATCTGAAACACATAGTTTGTTGTATTCACTTAAAGGACAAATTAAGAAATGAATTCTGAAAACCAACAAAAGTTATGCATTTTTTTTAATTCGTTTTTATTCTTTAGGTAAAAGTTGTTGTTGGCGAATATCTTGGAAGTACGTAGGATTTCAAATTTATTTTCTACTTCTAGTCATTTCATAAATTCTGTTACAGATAACAATGAAGCAAAGTTGAAATTTACGTAGAAATGTGTGCAATATTTTCTAGAGTCCGGAATAAAAACGAAAGAAATTTCACCACAGTATATCAGGATGTAAAAATGAAAAAAAATATATATATGTACTTCGATATTCGATATATATTATTCTTCTTTGTACTTTTTTGTTCATTTAAATAAAAATATATTTATCTGTTTTGAAACCTTGCTATTAATGACATGTCATAAAAAACATAATTTTTAGAAATTCTGTGGTAGAAATACTTTTCATTCACACTAATACAATTGTTACTGCCTTTGTATATTTTCACAGGTAATCGCACTAAGTTCATTTGTATTCGTTCAAAAAAAGTTGTTTTATCACTAAAGTTGATATTCTAAAGTTGTTATTTCTTTGTCTATTAATAACTGTTATTAAATAAAATAAAAAATAGCAAAATAGTTATAAATCTTGCCAGTTATCATCACAGCCAGTTAAAATCTATGACAAATATTTTATAAAATAAAAACATTCTAACAGTTTTCATTATTATTCAAAGTTTTCTCAATAAAGAAAATGGAGAAGCGGTGAGAAAAAAAATCATTTTATGAAATGCAGCAATTGCTACAAGGAAAAAAAAGCTTTTTTTACTTAATTCTTTGCTTTCAGTAGATTTATGTATGAGTCAGTCAATGCCCGACCAATTCATTTGTCAAGTATAACTTTGACCGAAAGAAAAGCGCAAATGCGTTGCCTCTATTCCCATTGTAATGTTAAGTTCCGTCGCAGGTTTTTCTTCAGTTCTTTCAACCTGAAAAATAAATACGTCTTTGTTATGCAAAAAAAAAAAAAAAGGTGCAGAATCCATCACCAACTGAGTAAACGTCAAAGCTGCAATATTTATCTGTATATATTTATCATCGTGTTGGCAGACAGTATTTCGAGAAAGATCCAAAATAAATTTATTTTCCTTAAAAAAAAAAAATTGAATACAAAGTTGGTTGTGCTTTACTCTGTGGGCAAACTCAAAAGGAAACCCCAATTGAACTGTCGGATGCACCAACTTTTTTTTTCTTTTATTTAGTTTTTCTCTCTCTCTATTTCTGCATTTTTTCTGGTAACTCCTACAGAGTTTGTCTTCTGTCCAGTACTTTGGATGCAAAAAAGTATTTCAATAAAACTTCTTTCATACTTTATTTCGCGTAAAAAAAGGTCTGAGGCAGAAATTTTCGTCTAAATATGCTCTTTCTTTTACTTGTTCTGGAGAATAACTGGTCTGTAATCAAGGGACAGTGAAACGGCAGTGAATGGGAAGAAAATAAGGGACGATTCGGGTTTATATCGAAAAAAGATGGATGATATATATTCGCAACATTAAGCATGAAATTTCAATTCTTAAATTACTTTTCTAGAAGTTATCTGGAACGTAGGAAGTCATCTGTTTCTGATGATATATTTTAAAGATAACTATATTTTTAGATTCTATATTATAGCATATATATAAATAATTACTTATATTATATACCTATATATTATTACATACGTTATTAAAAATAATAATAATTATTCCTTAATAAATTTTTCATATTTGTAAATTTCTGTTTAAAATATATTTTAATATTACTGTAGTATTACTATATTTAATAACCAAAATACATAGTCATTTTTAGTGCAAAGTACAGTTATACTAGTTATTTATATCAAAATGAAACAATGCAACAATTGCTACAAGAAAAAAAAAACTTTTTTTTTTTAATTCTTTCCCTTCAGAAGATTTATGTAAGAGTCAGTCAAAATTAGACCTGTTCATTTGTCAAGCAAAAAAAAGCTGTTTTAACACTAAAGTTGCTATTTGTCTATTAATAACAGTTATTTAACAAAATAAAAAATATCAGGATAATTATAGGACTGAACAACAGATTTAAAAGCTATGAGAAATTTCATATAAAATATAAAACTTTCGAATAGCTTTCACTAAAAGTTTCCACAAAAAGAAAAGAGAGAGAAAAAAGCGAAAGTGAAAGGTGGAAAAAAATTTCATTTTATGAAATGCACCAATTGCTAAAAGAAGAAAAAAAACTTTTTTACTTAATTCTTTGCTTTCAGTAGATTTATGTATGAGTCAGTCAAAGCCCAACCTATTCATTTGTCAAGTGTAACTTTGACCGAAAAAAAGCACAAATGCTTTGCCTCTGTTCCCATTGTAAAGTTAAGATCCGTTCACAGGTTTTTCTTCAGTTCTTTCAACCTGAAAAATAAATATGCCTTTTGTATACAAAAAAAAAAAGGTGCAGAATCCATCTCCAACTGAGTAAACGTCAAAGCTGCAATATTTATCTGTATATATTTATCATCGTGTTGGCAGACCGTATTTCGAGAAAGATCCAAAATAAATTTATTTTCCTTAAAAAAATATAGAATTCAAAGTTGGTTGTGCTTTACTCTGTGGACAAACTCAAAAGGAAGCCCGAATTGAACTGTCAGAAGCACCAACCTTTTTTTCAGTTGTTTTATTTAGTTCTTCTCTCTCTTTTTTGTTAAATCCTACAGAGTTTGTCTTCTATCCAGTACTTTCGATGCAAAAGATTATTTCAATAGAACTTCTTCGTTACTTTATTTAGCGTAAAAGATGATCCGAGGCAGAAATTTTCGTCTAAATATGCTCTTTCTCTTTTACTATTTCTAGAGAATAACTGGTCTGTAATCAAGGAACAGTGAAACGGCAGTGAATGGGAAGAAAATAAGGAACGATTCGGGTGTTATATCGAAAAAAGAGGGATGATACATATCTGCAACATTAAGCATGAAATTTCGATTCTGAAAATACTTTTCTAGATTATATCTGGAACGAAGGAAGTCATCCGTTTTTTTGATGACATACTTTAAAGATAACTATATTATTTTAATTTAATGGAATACATACTATATTAAAAGCAATAATCATTATTGTTTCTTAAGAAATTCTTCACATATAAAATATATGTTTAAAATATATTTTATATAAACATATATAATTAAAATATATTTTAAGGAAAAAATAGTATTATTATATTTAATTATAAAAATACATAGCAATTTTTAGTGCAAAGTACTGTTACACAAATTATTTATATTTATTAGTATTTACTTTTCTGCAGATATTTGTTAGCAGTCTGATGACCAATTGACTAGCGTTCTGGTCTTTGACACCACACGCTTTATGTTTGTTAGTGGTTCGGAATCCAAGTTAAACTCTACGTCGCTGTCTAATTAGCCTAGGGCGTGCAAAAAGTGACAGTAGTTTCGTTTGGTTTGTCGCTCTACGGTCTGCTTGTGCTCACTTTAGGCTAAACAGACCGGGACCTACAGTTTCAAGTCGATTCCTAACCACTACAAACATCCATTTAAACAACTGGACACGAACCCGAAACTTGTCGTACCGAGGCCCCCTTCTTTGTCTATTGATAACAGTTATTGAACAAAATAAAAAAGCAGCAAAATGTTATAGTCCCTGTCAACAGATTTAAAAACTATGTCAAAATTTATTTAAAATAAAAATTTTCCAATAGCTTTCATTATTATTAAAAAGATTTCTCAATAAAAAAAAATGTATAAAAAATAAAAGTTGAAAAAAAAGGTGAAATAAAAACATGAAACGAATACCGTTTTATAAAATACTGCAATTGCCACAAGAAAAAAAAAATTTTTACTTAATACTTTGCTTTTAGTAGATTTATGTATGAGTCATTCAAAGCCCGACTTATTCATTTGTCAAGTATAACTTTGACCGAAAAAAAGCGCAAATGCGCTGCCTCTGTTCCCATTGTAATGTTAAGTTCCGTTCGCAGGTCTTTCTTCAGTTCTTTCAACCTGAAAAATAAATACGTCTTTTGTATACAATAAAAAAAGGTGCAGAATCCATCACCAACTGAGTAAACGTCAAAGCTGCAATATTTATTTGTATATATTTATCAGCGTGTTGGTAGACAGTATTTCGAGAAAGATCTAAAACAAATTTATTTTTATTAAAAAAAAAATAGAATACAAAGTTGGTTGTGCTTTACTCTGTGGGCAAACTCATAAGGAAACTCGAATTGAACTGTCAGAAGCACCAACCTTTTTTCTGCAATTCTTTTATTTATTTTTTCTCTGTTTTTTTGAATTTTTTCTGGTAACTCTTACAGAGTTTGTCGTCTGTCCAGTACTTCGAATGCAAAAAAGTTTTTCAATAGAACTTCTTCCATACTTTATTTAGCGTAAAAGATGATCTGAAGCAGAAATTTTCGTCTAAATATGCTCTTTCTTTCACTATTTCTGAAGAATAAGTGGTCTGTAATCAAGGGACAGTGGAACGGCACTGAATGGGAAGAAAATAAGGGATGGTTCGTGTTTATATCGAAAAAAGATGGATGATACATATCCGCAACATTAAACATGAAATTTCGATTCTTAAAATACTTTTCTAGATTTTATCTGGAACGACGGAAGTCATCCGCTTTTTGATGATATACTTTAAAGATAACTATAGTTTTAGATTTAATGGGATACATACTATAGTAAAAAAAATCTGTTTAAAATATTGTTAATATTAAAATTGTATTATTATATTTAATAATCAAATATATAGCAATTTTTAGTGCAAAATACTTTCATACTAATTATTTATATAAAAATATTTTTATTTCTGTATTTATTAGTATATACTTTTCTCCTCATATTTATTAGAGGTCTTATGGCTAATTGACTAGCAGTATGGACTTTTGTATCACAGGCTTCAGGTTTGTTAGTGGTTCGGAATCCACGTTAAACTGTAGGTCGCAGTCTAATTAGTCCATAGCGTGCAAAAAATAACCTTAAAGGGTCAAACTAAATCAAAGTCAAACTAAACCACACCTAATATTTTTAGATAAATTTACAATAATTTTCATTAAATTTCAAAATTTTGCTTTAATTTATACACTGAACAATAAAAACAAATTTAACGCACATATATATATATAACTTATTTGATTTAAAGGATTATTAAAATTATTTAAATGAAATAAATGCTTATTGTTTTGTGAATGCAATTCTTATACTTAGCAATGCTTCGCTTTATAGTTCTTTTTAATAATTGTTACTTTTATAATTTATTTTTTTACTTCCTATGATATATTTTATTGATATTTATCATAATTGTTACACTACAAGAAAATGGCCATCCAATTATAATAAAGAAATTAAAAATGATTATGATCATATATTTATTTTTAAAAGAAACACAAATATGTAAATAAATTCTGATAATCAATAATAATAAAAATTAATTTTCTATTTCATATAGCTTATGATTTAATTTGATAATGTTTCTAAACTTTAAAAGCTTTATTTCATCATATGAAAATAATTATTTAAAATACTTAAGCCATTTTTAGTTGTAAGAAGCAATCTATTTATTTAAACATATTTTAACTTCTGGATAGTAAAAAAAATACTTAACTTTCATACTTTTCAAAAAAGATTCCAGTGTAATTTCGATTATATGTATTTCAAGTATGTGTACATTTATAATTTTCTACACAAATTATCAAAAAAACTTGTAAGTATTTTTTTGTTATACAATTGTATTTGTTATAAAGCATTTTTAACTTTTACAAAATTAGTCCAATGGGTCAGAAATTAGTCCATTCGTAACACAGAATTATCTTGCATTCGTAACACAGAATTATCTTGCATTCGTAACACAGAATTAAAAATGAAAATCATAATTGCTTATAAATATTGCCAAAGGCTGACATATCATGTTCCTTTCAAGTAAAACATTAAAAAAAAAACTTCATGTGCACAATTTTTTATTCTAATTAAAACTTATATGGCTATTAACTCGAAAAGACTCTACATTTTAGGCTCCGAAATAAAGAATCTTCTCCGGTGTCAGCAAGGTCTTGTTTAAACTAATATTTACCATGGAAGAGCTAAAATAAAAAGAGCTAGTTATATTGGAGAAAAAATGGCCTGCTTCTTTAAACGTTTAAAAGAAGAACCTTTTAGATTTTTTTCCTGTCGTCTGCCTTTTTCAGTAGGCAAATTTAAGTGCTTGTATGAAATATTGAAATTGATTAGCCCCCGTCATAAAGAATAAATTCAGATGGCTGCTCCTCTTTTTTTCACTAACCATAATTTGCATTTTTTTTTCATTATGTGGCTCTCTCATTAATTAGAGTTGATTTCGCCCGTGACAGTAATAATGTGCTATTATGAACGGCTTAAAGGGCAATGCTCCATCAGTGCAATTTTCGACTCAGTCGGGCACAGCATTCAGTTTCAGTGATATTAGAAATGCATTTCGTGCAAAAAAAAAAAATCAGTAATGATTTGAATTAGAATAACAAAAAGGATAATCTTGCCAATAATTGGGTAGGAAAAAAAATGTTCTTCAACAATCGAATTGTTCTCCAGCAGTGCTCAAAATTAAATAATTTTTCTTTCCTCTATTTTATTTAAAAATATCGTCTGGATGGCAAGAATTAATTAGTATTTTTAAAAATTTTTATTGGAAATGTCCCAGAGAACTTTCAAGTGAGTATCTCAATTATTTAGTTTGGAAATAATTATTTAAATTAAATATTTTATAATTTTAAAATATTTATGGTACAAACTATTTTGATATTTGTTTCTTACGTAAAAAGGGTTCCATGGCAAAAAATAGGGGGATACATATATATATATATGTATATTATCTTATCCGTACGACAATGACCAAGAATATTTGGAGAAACGATAAATATAACGTATTGCTTATAGTGTGGGAAATCTGAATATTTCCTTATCATTTAGGCCTTTAGATTATTGAACAATTAAAGAGATTTTTAATAATAAATTTAGAAAACCAGAAGTCTCTTTGTAGTTATGTAACCTATTACCTCTTTGTAGTATGCAAATAAATATATATATATATATATATATATATATATATATATATATATATATAAGTATGTATTAACAGATACCCCAGTGTTGCCCAGTTACAGAAAATAATACATCTTTATTTTGGAAAATTTTTTTAAGAGGGAAAGTAAACAATTGTTCCAGTATTAATTTTGATTTTAGTGATGATTTTCTATAAAAAAAATTTATAAAATCAATACTAATCGGTTTAAATACCCTGGCTCCTCTGCAAATAAAATACACAACTTTTTAATTGAATGATGTAAATGTCTTATTTTTAAAACAAATTACGTAATAAAGCTTTGTTTGTCGCTCTACAGTAATTTTATGCACGCTTTAGGTTAATTAGAACGGTACTTATAGCTTAACGTGGATTCAGAAAAACCAACACACATCTATGCGATCGCCAGGATATGAACCTTAAGCTTGTGGTACCATAGACCATCAATTTTTCTTGGTTTTGCGATTTATTGAAAAAATAATAATGATGAACAATATAATAATGCATAATATTATAATAAGCAACATCATAATAACGAATATAATAGAATAATAAATAATATTATAACGAATAATATAATATAATAATAATTAAGTCTGTTATAGCAAGCAGCATGCAGCTGACTATGTGAAAAACATGGATTTTTTCAAATTTTATCTAGTACTGCTTAAGGATTGTCTTTAGCTGATGAAGTAGCGCTGATGAAATCCCTTATGATGCTACAGCAACTCCCATATATTTCTGCTTTCGAATTCAGGCGAGCATCAAATTGTGAATAAATGTTTTCTAGTGCCTCCTAGTGTGTCAAGAAAGTCAAGTCCAATATTTCCGTTTGCAGCACTGTGTTTTAAGCGAATTATTGATAAAGCTGAAGAAAAAGCATCGAAAAGTATTAAAAAGCATCGAAGCTAAACAACCCCGTATTGTTTGTCTCGTAATGTGCCTCTGTCTTGAACTCTGGTTCTGTCACGTGTAGGTACAGAAAATCCAAGCTGAAAAAGACATTCGTTGTTGATGGATATACATCTCACTTCAAGTAATATGATTGCTTCATGACAGCTGAAAATGATATATCCGGTAATCATATTAAAATTTGTTCTACATGATTGCGAAATATGTCTTCACTGAGACTTTCCTTATCCTTTGTAGAAGGACTTTTGGGACATAAGTCGCACAAATTGTTAAAATGCTAGTAAACAATGTTCATATTTATTGTGAAAGACACGGAAGAGGTGTTTTTGATCCCAATGTTGATAACTTTCTAGCAAGACAAGTTTTAGATGTGTGTGAATTTTTATGTGTCTAATACATTATACTATCAATGGTTTTCAAAGATTGAAACGATGTAATTGGTGAAATTGTTTTCAAAGATTGAAACGAAACTTGTGGGGAGTTACATCTTGAAATAATACTATTCGACGTTATCGTTATCCATATTCCATATTTGAAATACACATATAAATATTTCGAATAGTAAAAATTAATTTGTCTGACGAATAAATAAATTAACAATTTAATATTTATTTTTATTTTTTGAACATATTAAGTTTATAAATATTTTAAAAATCGAATATCTTACTGAGACATTGAATTCCGAACTAACAATTATTTATATAATACGATTTTTTGCTTATCTTTTTAGTTACCCTATAATCCATTCCATTATTTTTTCTTCCTAGCTCATATGCCCATCAAAAAATCCTCATGTTGCCCAGAGAATAATTTTTGAATTTAGACGCTAATATGAATATTAATACTCCTACTCGCATAGACGGGTTTTTTTTTGTTAAGATCTTTTTGCATGCAAAACTGAAATAAATGGTTTTTAATGTAGATTTGCATACCAGAAAAGGTAACTAAGGTGAATTTAAGGCTATTAAATAGAGGCTAACGCAAACAAATAGATGTTAAGGCAACTTGATAGATGCAAACTTTCTATTTCGAAGGTGATGAAATTGCTTATCACAGGAGTGGTTTATGTGCGTAATGAGCCATACATGTTCAATCGTGTTCGTGCGCTCCTGTGATTATTTAGTAGTTGGCTATTTGCTTTCAACGAGAGAAGGTATTATTTGTTCTCTTTTTTCTTATGGTAAGTTTAATATGGTTAGCTACTCAAAGCACTAGCATCTTTGTGATTTTCAAAGTTAAAAAAAATTCCCTTAAAGCCTCTGAGACTCTGATTTCTGTAAATAATACTCAGCAGAGTTGACCATCTGGATATAAAATAGCGATGCATTTGTTGCAGATGGTAATTCGAAATTTGTATATAGTGTGCCTATAATTATTTGAAGGTTTTTAAATACATCCTGACTTCAAAAAGTTTGAGAACCTCTGATTTAACCCCAAAATTAGACAATTGTACATGATAAGAAGTCTTAAATTAAATTTGCTTTTGTTGAACATATTGTGGCTCTGCTTAGTATATAAGGACCTGTTTGTATTCTTAAAATCAGGATTATTTTTACGCAGCCATTTTTTATATTTTCTCTTGATATATTTTGCGAATTTTTCCGATATTTAAATATACAAATTTGATTTATATAATTACCTATGAAGCATACAAAGCAAATTACAAATACCTTCCTAGTACAAATAAGACCAGAATTTATCTAATTTAATGTGTGAAGCAGAATGTAATATCATGACAATATTGTGCTGCGATTACATAAATTAATAATACTAGGCTCAAGTTCAACGACTATTTGCAAAATTCTTTGCTTTATATTCTTTTTATTGAATGATATATTTCTCATTTTATACAAATTATGGTTTTCAAGTTAAATACACCCTGAAATACATCGGGTTACAAGCTAAACTTAGTAATCCGATTTCGAAAGATAAGACATATTGTCAGGTAGCAGATTTCTGTTTGCGTGTGTGTAAGCACGCGATTTTGCCTCATGAAAGAATGCAAATTTTCAATTATCTCCTGGCTGATGCCAATCACAGAACAGTACTTTTCGATGCGACTGCGATTAAACAAAAATTGAATATTACGTTTTCATGAATTATTAAAATAGGATTATTTCATTTTATTAAAGAAATAAATTGGTTCTTTCTCTGACAGCAAATGATAATTTCTCTGATAAATATTTACTTGTGTTCAGATATGAAAAGTTAGATTATGTGATTACACACAAAGCTATTTTTGTACTGTAATTTTCGTGTGAAGAGTTTCTGTAACATTTTATATATGACATATGAAAAAATGTGTCCTTCTCAAACAAAACATTAATAAAAACCCCATGTGGGTTCGGGTTAGAACAGCCCAACTGCAGTCCATCCATGTCTTAAAAGTCGACTAAAATGGGTAGGTACCTAGTGTCTGGGAGTATACCCGCATGGGGTAAAGTCAGACTTCTCCCTTTGAGAGACCCATGTCTTTGTGCCGCAAGGTAAAGCACAAAAAGAAGATGCATTTTTGACCTTCTATCGTGATTCGTCGGTGGAAGCGGGTTCACGGACTTGGTCTAGATGTTGCTGACCACCAAGTGGGATAGCAATAAAACAATAATAAAAAGTAAAAAATTTAAAGACTACACTCAAACTTATTTTTCTGCACACACTTATTTTTATCACAAACATTAATAGATTTTTTGTGTACATAATTAGTAGAAATATTCTTAAAAAATATTCTACTTTAAAATCTTTATGTCCTTCATCAGTACTCATAAGGACAAAACATCCATTTACAGTTTCAAAAAATTTATAATTTTAGATCATAATCTATTTGTTATAATTCCGACGAATATTTGACAAAAATTTTACTTTCATTTGGAAAACTCATTAAAATGACATATTTAGGTTATCACCACAGTGTATAGGCATTTAAGAATGAAGTGTATATATATATGTACACTTTATCAATCCAAGTTCCTTTTAAACAGACATAAATGAGAAAATTCTACTCACGTATTGCAGTTATTTATTTCAAAACTTTTTTTTCTAAACTGCAGACGGAAATATTTTTAGTGCACTACTGAAATGTTTACAATAAAGAATATGTCCTTCACCGACTTATAAAACATAAAGCGGTGTTCGAATGCCAGACACATTCATTTGAATGTTCTGGCAGTGTTCCAAAAGTCCCACAAAATGAAAATGTCCTATAATGATTCATAAAAAAATGTTCCATGTCGAAGCTTCTGATGTTCTAATTCTGAAATGGCATGCTGTTTTTTTCTTTTGTTACAGTTGCATTTCCCCCCGATCATTACTATTTTTTTAAGAACATATGTAAGTTCGTTCCAATGTTTTTGTACTGTCCCAGTGGATGATTTTTCTTTTTCGTTCTCTTTCTTTGATAAATGAACGAATGAGTAAATGAAATACACGTTAGAAGATCTATTTGATTAGAAAACGATGGGATATGCCGGTGAATTTATACTCTCTGGGATGTTCCACAGAAAAAGAACACAGACTGCAAGAGTTAAATATCGATTTGTATAGAAAATGAACTGCATTGGATTAGTACTGCTGTACTGAACCAGTTGTTGTTTTATGCTAAGAAAAAATCCTATTTTTTTATTTTTAAATTATTTTATTCCATTTCGGAATTTCTGGAATCAAATTTTTAAGAACTAGAAAATATAAGAATATTATTTGTCTTTAAATTTAATTTTTATTTTATGTTTCTTTCAGGATTTAATTTTTGTGTTTTTATAAAAAGACAAGAATTAATTTGAATAGAAATTAATCGCTAATTTATTTTGAATGAATTAATAATGGAATTTTAAATAGAAGAGGTTTCATTCTAAAGGAAGACAATGCCCAACTGGACGTACAGCAATGTGTGAAACTTTCAATTGTGTGAGCCATTGCTCTGGCAAATTTCTCTACGTGTTACAAGATTCAATGAGAAAGTTTGAAGGCTGCAGCACGTGTGCTACAGAGAGGATAAGCATATATTATCTGTAGACTGATATTTACCCTGGTAGAAACATTTCTTTAAATATACACTGAATTCCGTACATTTAGAAAAATCACAAAAATAGTGGTTACTCACAAAGCCATATAATGATTTTAAATGAAACTAACACGAAATATACAGAATGAACTATGATGTTTGGTAATATGAAAGCAAATTACCAGGCAATTATTTTATTTCGCTCACTAGTTCATGTATTAAATTGAAAATTGGGCATCTTAGAACCTGATCATATAGTAAGTGATATTGCTAATTATGCTATCTATAAAATCAGTAGAAAATAAAAACCATTTTGTAGCAATACTCAACAATTAAGAGTTAGTGTACCAGTATATATATTAAACATCATTAATAATTTTCGGGTCAACAGATCTTGCCGAGCATTCGAAATTGTTTGTTGTTAAAAATAATCGTTCAAGGTAAGAATCTTATATTACTTAATACTACTATCTTGCAGAATAGAAATACCATCTATTGCACTAATATAAGTATCAAAGATGCCATCTCTATATACATGTATGTAGTAGGGATCTCTTTGTACTATATACATAGTTCTATGTGGAATGACAACGTGGTCTATATGCTTACCAATTATACTGCCTGATTTATATACATGTGTTAGAAATATTTAATTTGTAACAATGAGTTTGAAGTTATCTTCATCAAATAATGTCGGCTATAGATTTGCAAGGTAAATATAGACTCATCTGTGAAGAGATCTGTGGATCTGCAGTTAAATGAACCTGTTGATCTGTCCACTTCAAAAGTTCCCACTTGCGACATGGTTTGAGTGGTTCACAAATGGTCACAAATCAGAAACGAAACTGATGCTCTCCTAATTTAAGCCACTTCTTTACAACGTAAAATAAAAGTGTCTCGGCGACATCAAAATAGAGCCAAATTAGGTTTCCTTTTATTTCTTAAATGCTTACATCATACTATTTTGTAAATATCTCTTCAATTTAGCGAAATGGGCTTCTAAAATAAGAAATAAATTAATTGGTTAATGGAAAACATAAAATTAACCTTAAATAATAATAATAAACTCATAAGTTATACTATTTACAACACACACGTCATTTTTTCTGGTGGTTGTAGCAAGTCAGAACCTAAGTTGGTTTGGGGTTTTAGTTTAATTACTTCGTGTACATCTGCAAATATAGGTCGTCAGTACTCGACGTATTTGTTGGGCGTTTTCGACTGAAATTTCTGGATACTGAATTTGTTGTTGAAATTGTTCCAAAATTCTGTGAATAGTAAAAGGACACTTCCAACCATCTACTATTTGGATATTTATGTCTGATTTTGACCTATTTTTAATCTCCCAACGGCCACTATCCCAGTTTCTCCAAACAATGGTACCTCTAATTTATCACAAGGAACTAGGTTAATAGGTTTATTTATTATAGGAACTATTTAATTATAAGGTTACAGATATTGCATCCCACTACAACAACGAAACTTTCATTTTTATTCTGAAACTTGACTTTTTTACTCGAATTTTTTCATTTTCAGATGAGGCATCCCGAATTCTAGGCAATTGCTTTACATACTATTGTTTTTTTTGGCATATTTTACAAAAAATCATATTCGAATTTCGTATGAATAAGAATGCATGACTACATTTTGTGTGAATTTTCCCTAACGAAGAAATGATACAATGCTATTTTAGAAGTAAAATATATACTCCTTTGTTCATTGTAAAATGAATAAAATCACAAAATGATATTATACAGTGGGAAATATGATATTGTATTTAAAATGCATCCATGTGGATTAAACTCCTTTGAGGATATCAAATATTGATCTAATAATATAAATTTAATTTTATTCTTTGAGGATATCCACATACGTTAAATTTATTTCTATTTAAAATAATTTTTAATATTATTAATGATGAGGTATAATAGCAATTTTCTGAAAACGGATTTCTACATTTAAAGAAATAGTTCTGTGCTAAAAGTAAATTACTATAATTAGATATACCATAAATAAGAATCTGTTATTAGAAATCAAAAAAGTTCTTCGTGTCTTAATATTAACACCATACAAGATTAATTTTCCCAGAAGCATATGTTAAAGCATGTCTTTCAGTAATTTAAAAAACGTTAAACCAATTTGTGAAAATCAATTTATCATATTTTCATCTGCAGTCAACGAATAAATATTGGATTTCAGCATTAATCAAAATCCAAATGTTTATTAGTTTTACTCTATAACATTTTCTTTTGCATTATATGTTACTTTTTTTAGAAATGCCTCATTTCATAGCATTTCAATTTTTTGAAGAAAAGCCTGAAAATAAATCTTACTGCTTCCATTTCCTTGGAGCAACTTCGTAAAGTCTGGACGGAATGAAAAATCTAGCTACAAACATGTCTTTATAACCATGGAACTATTTCTCATTAAGATAAATGCACTAAAGCCGTCCAAACTCAAAGAGAACCTTTGATTTATTACATTACCGATTTTTTTTTCCCTGACAGCAGGTATTTGTAATTGAATTAAAAGGATATGGAGTAACTGGAATGAAATATTAGTGAAAGTTTTATTATTTAATTAAATTACAAATACGGCTTCTTTTTATACTACTAAATAGATTACATTCGTACAATTTGCATTTAATGAGTGGACGAGAACGCATCTATAATGTTATTCATTATTTTATTAATAATTTGATAGAAGTATGGTAATAATGTTCCGCGAAGTATAAATATCGAATAGTGAAGCTATACTTAGAGAGTAAAGTTAATTTTTGTTTATTTATTTAAATAATTATATTTAATTATGCAATTTATCAATGCAAAATTCATAAATATGTATGAGTTTATATATATATATATATATATATATATATATATATATATGCAATTATATAAATTTATGAATACTTTAATATTTCTGTATGAGGTAGCAAAATTAAATAGCTTGCTTATTTTGCCCTTCTGGGAATCCTAAGCATAATATGGGCTATTTAATTTGAGTGAAAGTGAATGTTCGATTATAGATCTAGTCAAGTTTTACGGACACTACTTTAAAAGATGATTTGATTCGTGGAAGAAAGGGAATAGAGTATCAGATCAGTGGGCTGATTTACTAGAATTTATTAATATTCTCTAACATAATACTAGAATGTCGAATATCTATCACCAAAAACCCTTCTGGGGCATTTAACATTCCTACTATTCTGTGAATGTAGAATAACAAGTATAAAATACCTATATCAGCTTTATTTCGAATTACATCTATGAAAAAAAGTGTGTCCTCTCATGTGTTCCTGTCTATGCATCGATAGATAGAATTGGTCTTGCATGCCATTAATTGATCAAAAATAACTTCAAGTTGTATTTTATTAAATGGTATTCAGAGATATACTGCTGCTCTCAATGGATATCTTGTACAATCTCGTGAGCACTTAAATATCTGAACCAAGAAGGGTACATTTACTTTAGCATATTTCAGTACTATAATTGCTATTGAGATATCCGTTCCTCGAGCACTTATGTCCACAACTATAGAAAGTATAGTAGTTCCTGCAATTCGGCCATCCTCAAATGCCAGGTAAATAGTTTCCTTATTTAAAACGTGGTATAATCTTTTAGAAAATGATTTTTCTCTACAGCCACCGAATGTCTCGCACTAATACCAGCACACACTGCTGCTTGTTTGTTACAGAAGGCAATTTCGATGGTGATAGCTGAGCGAACTTTGGTGGAAAAACAACAGAAATTTAAGTGCTTTTTTTTCATTAGCGGGTTGCAATTCAAACAGTTCGATTTTATTATGTCTAGTGTTGCACAGACGTATAGGAACTGTTGGCTGGACGAGTTTCTGGCTATTGGTACCATTTTAGTTTATTTTTACCATTTAGATTTTTTTTTGTCTCTTCGTCTCCTGATTAAAATACTTTTCTTGGAAAGCTCTATTTATTTTGTATAAAACTTTTTGACATCTGATTCAGGTTCTTTTTTTCATAGATGTCTAGACTCCGCAACAGCTCTTCAGGGATTACCTAGTCACACCAAGTCCATAAAGTAGTCTGTAACTGCTGGTGGGCTCATACTTTTCACTTAGTCGATCATCATCATATTGTTTGGTTAATCAAAATCTTGAATTTTCAGTTCCGCTAACCCGGGAAAGTAGCTTCTGAGCTCAAAATAATAATCTTTTCTAGTGTTTTCTATTGTTTTTCTGTGAGTCGAAAAAAAGGAAATGAAATTTTTCAACACTCAGTCAGAAACTTTGTAATTTTTCTTTAATGTGATAAAGTAATTGGGGATTTTCAATTTGTGATCAAAGCCTAACTTTCCAGGTTCTCTTGAGATGAATTATGCAATGTTACTAAATAACGTTCCAAGAAGATGTGCAAACAAGTTAACTTTTTTAATTTTTAGACTGCTTAGTTGCTTTTCAAGTAAGTTAAAAAAACAATGACATATCGATTTAATTCGGGCGAAATTTGGAATCAATTTTTTGTTATAAGGATTTGGTCTATTATCAACGGGGAAAGAACTTGCTGAAGTCTGTAAAAGTTTTGAGCTTCAACTTTTGTCAAGCGAAATTTTTTCAACTGAATATCTTTTGTTGTTCCAGTTCTTTGAATAATCTCACTTGAAATACGATCGTCAAGTATTTCCGGAGAAAATACCCTTCAAAATTCTCAGTTTTTGTGATACGTATTTTTTTTAGTATCAAGGAATTTTGAGCCAATTGGCTTGCCAATGCAACTCATGTGTTTAAGATAAGGAGTAAATGTTTTTTTTTTCTTTGCCAAGAATGTCATTATGAATGTCGGCATAATGTTGAAAATCAATATTATGTTTGAATTGAGTAAAAGTTAACATTACTGTACATAAATTACAGTAATTATAAAATTAAATTGAGATAGTCTTTAATCCCTTTACACAATGGATTTACAAAATAATTCAATATAAAATTTTCTAATACATAAGACGATAAATTAATATGAATTCTTCTTCAAAAATAATTCGATGTAAAATAAATTTACAGTTTTTAGTTTTAAGTATCTATATATAACGTTTCCAATTAATGATTCTGAAATATTACGAATAGGAAATAAAAAAAAAAAAATTAATAACGGAATAAAAGTAAAAATTTTTTTAAACATAAACACTCAACTATTTTAGATGCGAATCAAAAACGAAATTAACATTGTTGCTTTACTATAAAAAATATATATTTTAATAGCCGAATTATAAACTTATAAATACAATAAAAGAAATTTATTTTTTGATGTCGAAACGGGAAGAAAACAAAATATATACTCTGAGAAGTTTTGCTCTAAAATAGTAACACATACCAAAACAGAGTTGGAGTCCAATTGTTCAAAAATAAACTAAACAAAATGAATATCATTGAAAATCGCGAAGCAAGCAGAATTCTAGCTAACGCAATTCCGATTTGCCATTTTGATAGTTTCATTTCGTAATATGATTTTATTCCATAGCACTTATGAATTCTAATTAATAGGTTAAAACGTAATACTTTTTTTGATGAAACAATATTAAAATATCGTTTTATATCACAGATATATGAAAACTCTTATCAAATATATAACAATCTTATTTAAATATAAAAGTAATTACGATTCATACTTTCCTAAGAAAATAAGTAATAACAAAGATTGTTATTCGAATTGTAAACGAACCAATATATCAATAAGTAATTATTTTATTGCTTTATATATAATTGCTACATCTAAATCCATCATCCATTTATTATATAATTTCTATTTAAAATAGAGAAATATATGTGATTTATTTTTATTAAGATTGGTAATTCCGTTTATGAAAGCAGAACAGTTTTACAAGATAAGTCGTTTTTCATTACTGCCATGTGGTGCGGATTTTATAGCAATCCTGGTCATCAAAACATGCAAATGCGTTGAAGAAAATGAAAATTGCAAGCTAAAAAAAATTATTAACGAGGAATTGCCAGATAATTTTTTTTAATTAACCCAAAACATTGGAGGCCAGCGTGAGAGAGAGATAAAAAGAGTTAATATGTGATGTAACAAATATTTATTATACATTTAATTGCATACAGTCAAACATTAAAAAGTTAATTGCAAAACATATGGAAAGGTGTAACATTCAACCACACAGATGTAACCCTAGCCACTACTGAGAAAGTTAGTCGTATTAAGACGACGCTGGTGATGCCCTGCAGTAGGTGTTGCCAGATTTACGAAAGGAGTGGACAAAAAGACAATTTTTCACGGATTTGCGAACTTTGTACTAAGCCTCCGTATCTAATTTTGAATTTTTCTTTACACGAAAGGAATTTAAAAAGTACCTGCTCGCTCAGAAGAAATCCAATCTGAATACCGTCATTCTAGCATAAGGAAATTCTTCTTTTCTTTAAATTCTTTTGTTGCAATTTCTCTTATTTCTCGTCTGTCAAGAAAACTTTCTTAAAAACTTCTTATCTGCACAAAAATAAAAAAATAAAAAAACAAATAAATAAAAAAAACTTAACATGTGCTCAATGGCATCCTTTTTGATATATAGATTATTTAAAAATATTATCACTATTAAATTATTATCATTTTATTGAAATAACTAATTACGTGAACCAAATTTTCTCTACTAATATTTCAGAAATTCACCACAAATAATGTTGCGCAATTTTAAAAATACCTCGAAATGTGATAATACTAAAATTTCAACAAAATGAGTTTGTAAATCTACTAATTACCATATCTTCATTGTAGAATGAAGTGTCATTAGCACTACCTACTATACTTTGACACGGTATTCAAAGCCCACAAAATTCCTATTACTTGTGCTTTCCCATCTTCATTAGTTACCAATGTTAAGCTGGCAACAGGTGTAATCCGTTCTTCAGTGGTTTCACAAAATTAATTACTTACCGAAACAGAGGTTTGGATTCCAAAAATCAATTTGTAATCTTCCAATTTTCTCTCAGTTTATAACATGCAAATCTGAAGAAAAAAAATTTATATTTGGCATTAGAAAGGTTGCTTGACTCTTTGATGAAATAATATATTTGGTACTTAGCATTTTATTAAAATAAAACGCTTTCTTAACGTAAACAGTAAAGCAGCTCAAATAAATGCCAAAGCAGTTTTGCTAAAATTATTTGATTATTAATTGTATATATTTTTTTTTTTAAATTCGAAATTGTATCAAAGTAAAAAGAAGCTAATGAATTATAATATCTTGTCCGCCATACAGAGCAATAAGTTTTAAAGGAAAGCATAACTTATTTTTAAAATAAGAATTCAACAATAATTTTTGAAATAATAATCCACGTTTTTATTAAATTTAGTTTGTACTTTATTAAAAAAACCTTTTTCTCGTTAGATTTCATTATTTCAATTATTTAGAGCAGGTTACATGAACCCGATGTTTAAATTATTTCTAAAACATTTTTATTGTCATAATTTGAAATGTAAACAACAAGTTGAAAAGTATTTGCAAATTGTTTATTTTTTTACTTTATCCTCAATGAAAATATTAATTAGTTCTTGATATTAATCAGGATCCAATATAATGGTTACCGAAATATAAGGACGAATAAGAAAATAATGTCATTGTTAAATTTCTTTTTATGCGAATTTAGTGAAATTTAGGAAAAAAAAAATAATCCAGCATTGTCTTGAAATATTAAGTACAAAAGAAAAAAAAAGATTTTTTTCCTGAACTCACAACAACAGTTGAATTTCCTGACTAGAACTTTTCGAGTTTAATCAAAATGTCTTCATTGAAAATGAGTACAGACACCTTGAAATTCAATAGGATCTTTATTCCTTTTCACCCATAGAAAAAAATTTAGAAAATTTCTCGGCCAAAATATGTAAAGCCGGTATAAATGTATAAATGTCACTATGGATAAAAATACTTAATCTTATTATTTGTAACTTAAAGAAGAACTACATAAGACATTAAAATATAATTC
This sequence comes from Caerostris darwini, assembly GCA_021605075.1. Taxonomy (NCBI): domain Eukaryota; kingdom Metazoa; phylum Arthropoda; class Arachnida; order Araneae; family Araneidae; genus Caerostris; species Caerostris darwini. The sequence continues at coordinate 48,564 of BPLQ01008721.1, forward strand.
CATATACAATTTCAACAATATCGTGATAAGAAGCAATATATCAAACCATACAAAAAAACCAATGAATTGTTACTAATTTAGCAATTATGATGCTTCTGTAAACAGTTTAATGTTTTTTTCGCTAAAAATAAACGCATCAGCAAGACATTGAACACATCCAATTATAAAGATTGATTATCAGAAAAAGTAATCAAAATCTTTCTGCTTTGTACTAATATTATCTTTTCGTAACAGAACAGCAATTTTTTTTTTTAATTTCTGTATTTGTTTCGTTTTTTTATTTCAACATGAGAATGATTTGGAAGGTTCAGGCTTCAATTTCCTCCCCTAATCTATATGTCACGGAATTTCGATCCCCATTGCTTCTATTTTGACACACAATTTATTTCGACATCTTTTTTTCGATTTTTGGTTTAACTGCAAAACTTTGTCTACCTTTACTTCGTTCTTTCTTACTGATGGTCTCTTCGCTTCTGAAATATGTATCAAAACTGATGTTTTATTCAGACTTGACTCTCCGAAAGGATCGTATTTGCTCGTGTCTAGTATGTACTTTGCCACTTTTGACTTCGCCAATTCAAGGAAATAAACATAAAAAATATTTCTGTATAAACAATCTAAAATGAGGTTGAGAACTTTGAATTTAATCCCACTGGTGTTTTTTTTTGTGTCATACTTCATATATTTTAATGTTTATTTCATATTTTTATTAAATTTTTTTTGGAAAGTATAAATTGTTTTTCTTCTTACAATTCACTTACAAATACTATGTATATTTCTAAATAATAACGAAACTCAAATGAGAACTTAAGTGTTTAATAAAGCACAAATAACAAATAATAATGTAATTTTTAAATATATTATTTTTTAGGTATAAAATAATTGTGATGCAATATAATCAACGTGATTTCTTTTATTAAATTATTTTTAAAAGCTTTATTTACTTAAATAATAATAAAAACAATATTACAGAATACTGTTTTTTTTCGTCAACAAATGAAAAAAAGTCTTCTTCGCTTTTGTGCATGATTCAAATACACAAACTGCAGCAAGAAAAAAAAAGCAAGGTTCTCTAACACCTAAAAGACAGTTAAGAATATGTTTGTGGTATATTTATTGCCAACTAACAATTAATTAGACGTAAACAATAGTACTACACTCGTATATTAATCAAAAATAGTAATTATTAATTAAATCATGGCTTGGTGAACAGCATAATGGGTTTCTTTACTTAGGAAACTTGTTTTAAAACCTAATAATCGATGTTGAATAAATATTTTCCAAATTTATACCTGGGATTGATATAAAAGTTTCATAGACCGGAGACAGTAAAAAGGTATGTTAATAAATGTCAAATAGTATCTAATAGTGAAATTTGTAAACGATCGTAATTGATACTATTCCTAGAATTTACATTCCATTACCAGAATTACCCGGCCCAGTTTTACACAGGGTGCATAAATATTATAGCTTGGAATTGAAGAAGTTCATCAAATTAAAAAGGAAGAGGGGAAAGGAAAACTATGAATAACAAGAGAAATTCTATTATGTAATTGAACAATTGCTGAAAAAAATGGAGTGAAATTTTATGTTGAATTTTGTAGTTATAAAGAAGACGAAGAAGTAAAGCTCATTTAGTGGATGTGTAAAATAATTTATTTCTTCCATTATTACACTTAAAGATGTTTACTGACTTCATTATTGAATTTGGTTGAATATGTTATTTATAGATATTAAGATAAGTTGGTGATGTGATATCATCATAATTTACTGAATTGCTGATTTATCAATGTTGGCTCATGATGATTCTTAAAATTTGGTTCTGAAGAGCTTTTATTTAATTTAGATTAGTATTTGTATATAGCGTCTGCATACATTGCATCGGAGTGAAGTCCTAGCTTATAGAGAAGTATCACATTAGAAAGAGAAAACGTTTAATAGTCTCCATTGAATAGAAGGTGAATATTGTTTCAAAATTTATCTTAGGTGCATTCAAAATATCTTCTATATGGGAATTTTCTGTCTAAACTTCTCAAGGTATTTTACGACGGAGTAGCCCGTCAGTTCATCGAAGAAGTAGAGTTGATCGATCGCAAGTGACGATTAAGTGGCCTTTTCTAAAAATTATAGGTTTAGATTTTTAGCATTTAGATATATTTGAGATCTTTATATTTGGCTAGAGGAATAGTGTTGGAGCAACCAGATGCAATCACTTGCATACAAATTGCAAACATCAATGACAACAGGAAAGACAGCCTTGATTAAGGTAATGGAATGGTTTCTTCATTATGAGCCTGATTGATTCAAGTAGAAGCGACATCATCATAGCATTGTTGTTCATTTTAAATGTCATACTTTCTCCATGGGGTCATTGATCACCATTGTGGTCATTAAAGGTAGCAAATTGTGCATTACAAGGTTGTACAACTGGCACAATTTTAACCTGCAACAATTTTAATACCACAGTTTTAAACTAATACCATTTATGTATGACATCTGGATGTGAGCAATTTCCTCTCCTCCTCTGCACACCAAAGAGGAATGATATACTTGTGTATGAATTGAATGACATATTTACGCAGAGGCATGAAGCCTTTAGGTAAGCTTCGTCTTTTCTGATATCGAATCTTGGAAATCAAACTTACTATCCACTAGAATCCTTTATCTCACATCATCATATCAATTATTATCCACATTCTTTTATCTTCTTTTAATATATCTAAATTTCAAACAATTTTAAGCTTAAGGAAAATCTTTTTACAAGAATTAATTTTCTTTGCTGTTGTTTCTTAATGAATTTACCATTACATTGTTCACACAAAACATTTTATATCATATTTTATACTTTTTATATGAAAGTTAATCCTAATTCAAAATATTTGAATATAAGTTGTGTTCTAGACTACTATGCAGAACAAAACTGCACTTTTCACAGTATTTGAAAATTCATCAAGAGTAATACATTAATGCATTAAAAAAATAGAAAATGCGCATAAAACGTGAAAGTATCC
>BPLQ01008721.1:66265-116076 GCA_021605075.1 Caerostris darwini
AAAATGGTACTACAGATTGATCAATAAAAATGATTGAAATTCTGAAAAATTAATTTTTTAGCATTTAATTCAAGATATCCTACTATACTATTACTACCTTCAATACATAATTTTTTTCTTTCGTGTTTTGTTAAACAAATTAAAACAATTATAAGCAAAATTTGTAAAATTATATTTAAAATTTAAAGTTTTATTTATTAATGACTTGATTACTGACTGTCAAAATTATATAACATTTAACTTGTTTTTTATAGATAAAAATATCATTTTTCTCATATCATTCTTAGTTAAAAAGTGTCATTTAAATTCAAATATAATCAATATATTGTTATACAGATAGTAATAACTTTTATATATCATTTTTATTCTATCTCGTGTTTCATTAAAAATATATGTGGCGATCTATGAATTACTGTTTTTCTTTTTAAAACCCATAAAAATTAAATTGTACCATTTTCAATCTTTTTAAGTTAAAATTATTTCATATTAATATTTCATCCTTATTATTCATCATACGTATTTCATATTACATGGTTTATGATAAGCATAGACTTGACTTTCCATTTCTCTTATTGTTTAAGATAAATGTCAGCCCTGTCATGCTTAAGATGTCAGAAATACGAAATAAACCCTCCAAAAATTAAAATATCCGTCATGCTTTATATATTTAAAAATAGAGAAACATTATAGCTTTTCAACTTTTCTAAATATATTTCTTGTCAAAGAAAAATGGAAAACGCCCTTCTGTGTTTTTTAAAATAAAGATTTCTATTATTGTATAATATTATTTTATCGTTTTCGATACTTAAAAAAAAATTATACATATTTGATTGAAATATAAATTACTTGAAAGTTATTTTATAACATTTTCGAGTAAATAAGCATTATAAAAGGCATTAATTACTTCTTACATTCATTGTTAAGGCGAATTAGCTACATGTAGAAGATAATGGATTCAATTCCATTGCACGACTTGCAGTCACTACTATGAAAGATCTTAGTGAAGATTTTAATAAAAATTATTGCATCAACAATTAGATAGTCGTATGAGTATTCCATTAAATTGATCCTAAACATATCTACAAAAAGCAAATCAACTTCCCCGCACTATTTTAAGGAAAAATTTTAACCTAGTAATATGGTGTAAACCATTAAATGTTGGTCGTAAACTTCATGAACACTAGCACAAAGAAGCTTATTGAAATAAAATATATCTATATATTGTGTTATTTAAAAAACATTCAACCGATACAGATTATTAGTTTAGTCAGAGAAATTCATGCTGGTATTTGATGTAATATTTTAAATATACATTTAATTTTCTAATGTAAAATAAACCATTCATATATCTATAAGAAAGTATAATATTCAGTATAAAATTCACTATTTAAAATGTATTCTTTATGAGTTAAAATTAGGAATTTAGCATATTATCAAAAAAATAAATAAATAAAAAAAATAAAAAATAAAAAATAAAAACCCGTAATCTTCTTTCAAAGTTTTTTAATACCTTATTTCTGTACAGTTTTAATTTTGCACATAGTTTTGACTTTTGCATAATTTTTATAAAAATTTCTAGGCTGGCCAAATAATATCGAAATTTTTAATTCAATTATTTCTTGATATAAAGCGTTATTATTTAATTTTCCGTATTATCCTTAATACATATCACAAGAATTTATAAATTTCATGTATTTTTCTATAATTTAAAAAAAATTAGAATTAAAACAGATTTAAATTTATTCCAAAAATTAAAAAAATGCATTATTATGTTCGCAACGTATGAATCACAGCTTTCACTATTTTTTGAAAATAATTTAAATAAATTCTGTCGTTTGTTTGTGCAGCTGGATCTGGGTGTGTTTGGGTTGAGACGCAGATTTCAGATCGCACATCTTTATTTACACTCGCACAAACTCCACACTCACACAATGTTTAACACATTTAAAAACATCTAATTGAAAAATCGTGGAATGATTCAACTTTTAAGCCGAAAGTTAAGACATTCAAATACACGCCGGATCGCGAAATATATTTCCTCTCCGGGTGAGAGTTTGTAGGTCAACTTCTACTCAGGTTGCGTCAAGTATTCCTCTCGGAATGAGAAATTACAAAGTAATTGTTTCTCAGCAGAAGTACTGAACGTTTCTAAGGACAGCGCCGGTTTGCACTGTACGTCCTCTTGGCTGAGAGTCTCGAGGCCTACTAGCCATTTCTCCTGAACGAAGGGCGATCTTGATGAGCGTAGGAGAAAGGACGGTTACAATTCAATGTATTGCCCTCACGGGTGATAGAGCCCTCACAGTGATAGAGATTTATGAGCTAAATGATTACAAATATAAAATTTATATATTGCAAAATTGATTAATGTTTTTAATTTATAAATAAAAAATACCAAGTAATGAATTTCCTTTATTTTCTAATAAATAATAATTACTTTATAATAAATGATGGAAAATTGGAATGGCTGTTCATGATTTTCAGAAATTCGAATCTCTACTTAACTAATCTTATTTGTTAAAAAAATTTTTATTTGAGATATTTATTTTAATTAAATAAAATATCAGTTAGAATGTGTAAAGAAATTTCTTTGTATGCGATCTTTGAAAACTTCTATATTGCAGTAATCCAATATTTACTTTCTTTCTATTTTTCAGCATTTTATTAGTTTTATAATGTTTTTTTAACTAGCTAAAATTCAGATGGATTCACCCAATTCTAATAAATTTTTAAGAAATTATGATGGCAATATGGAATTTAACAATTTGCTGTAATTTTTTAATGTTCCTTTTAATTATTTTGGTTAATTAAATTACAAGAAAAATCATGAGTATGACAAGATATTTTTATTTATAGTATAATATATTCAATATTACTTTGCAGTTGTTTTTTTTTTTTTTTTTTTTTTTACTTAAATATGTTAATTCTAGCAAGTATTATTTTATTTTTCATTTAAAAATTAAAATTTATGAAATTTAGCAGACTAAATTAATAATCTGAAGCTCTAAGAGAATAAAAACACATTTTTATTAACATAATTTTTGTTAATAAAAAGAAGTATATATTTTTTAAAGTAAATTTTAATTAAAATTGAACTAATTTTATGTAAATTATAATAAATATTTAAAATAGTATTAAAATATTTGCAGAACAATTTATTGTTACCAAAGAAGAGACATTTCAAATTTAATCGATATTTTCGATAAAAAATCTTAGACAAAATTCACTCCATCAATAAAGTATTTTAAAATTTTAATAATTGAAATTAATTCATGAAAAATAAATAACAAATCATCACCATATACAGTCTCAGCAATAGTATAAAATTATGTTTTTTAACAAACACAAATAAAGTTATATAAATTAGCATTCAGATGTAATATTAGATGAAATGTTCTTAGCAAAATGCATTGCTGCATTTTATGAATAATTGATGCATGTTAAATGAGTTAATTATTTGCAAAATTAATTAATATTTTAAATTGATAAATAAAAAAAGTAAAGTAAAGATTGTCCTTTATTTTCTAATAAATATTAATTATTTTATAATAAATAATGGGTAATTAGAAAATATCTAATTATTATTTTCAGAAATTCTGAAATCTATCTACTTAACTAATCTTATTTGTTATTTTTTTTTTATTTAGGATATTTATTTTAAATATTTGCAATATCATTTATATTAATTATATGATCAAATTTCCCCTTGATAGAAAGAAAACCAGTGCATGTTTATAACTTTATTCAATTTCAAAATCATTCCTAGAAGCTTAAAAATCATGTTAATTTACGAATCTTTTTTTACGGATCTATTTATTTCGACTTGATTTGGCATTCAGAAATACTATAAATTCTTTTTTCTGCATGATTTTTTATTTATTGTCATTTAAACCAACAGCAATATATTTTTAGAATAGAAAAAATTGTTATTTTATTGATCATATTCTGTCTAATTACACTCATGTCCATAAATTAAGGATAATGAAGTTCAGGCAAAGAAAGAGACAGAAGCAAAACAAATTTGACTTATTTGTAAAGTCTATTTATTAAACAAAAGGTAAAGAGCAAAAAATATGCTATATGTTTGACATAATTAATAAAAATTTAAATTTTTACTCCCTCGAGCAAATTTTAAAAGAGAACCTATTTACAAAAAACAGTATAGCATGGTTAGTATGATGGTTAATATGGAGTATGTCTCCCGGATGATGCAATACAGGCCTTAGAACACCTAGGCATGCTGAGTATCAAATTATCAATCTGATCTTGGGGAATATTACACCTCTCATCAAGCAATGTCCTCTGAAGTTCCGGTTGACATGTGGGAGGGGGTTGACGGGCTGCAATTCGCGGCCAAGCATATCCCACACATGCTCTATTGGATTCAAGTCCGGTGAGTATGCTGGCCAATCCATAAGGGTGATATCCTCCAATTGAAGGCATTCGTCTACATTGTTTGCACGGTTAGGACGGACGGGCGTTGTCATCCATAAACAGAAATTCAGCACCCATGGCGCCCCGAAACAAACGTACATGTTGTTCCAGAATGACATCCCGATAGATGTGGCCTGTCATCGTTACACTCTGAACATGCAGGTCAGTTCTGGAACCAAGAATAATTCCTCCCCAAAGGAACCCTCCTTCACCACCGTAACGGTGTCGTTCAATGGTGTTCTCTTGGTGGTAACGGGTACCTGGCGCTCTCCATATGAAAGTCCGGCGAGAATCAGACTGCAAACTAAACGTGGACTCGTCTTAAAACATCACACCAGATCACTGATGCGGTGTCCACAATGATGGTTAATCGGTGATGGTTAATCGCAAGCGACAGTGAGTTGCGGAAAGTGGAACACATCTGACAGGCCTACGAGCATATAGACCAATGTGCCCTAAGCGTCTGTACACGGTCTGCCTTGAAACTGACGTACCGGTAGCTGAAGAGAGCTGACAAGACAGGTTTGATGCTGTGCTCCGTCTGTTTCTTTTGGCAGTAACTGCTAAATACCGTTCCTCATTCGGCGTTGTAACTCGGAGGCGACATGTGCTGTAACATCTACTCACATTACCATCATCTTGGAATCGTTGCAAAGCCTGGAGATGACACTCTGGGCGATTCCAAGTTCCTCGGATACTTTCAGCTGGGTACGTCCACATTCCAGTCGTCCGATGATTCTACCACGTAAAAAATCATCCAAATGCGTCCTTTGTGCCATAACTATGCGGTTATTGTACTGAAAGGCTTTTAAAGCGCTTGTGAACAATTTTACTTCTTTGGCACCATTCCTTATATACCCCTCTCTTACACGCTCGTCATTGTGACGTACTATCCGCGCCATCTAGTGGTTTCCTGTAATTTGCATATTCTTCTTCACGATGTGTGTGATAATTCTACAGGTGAAATTTTTATTTTAGAGTTCAATTTCTATGTGATTCTGAGTTATCCTTCATTTATGGACATGAGTGTATAAGACCAAACATCATCATATTAAGACGAAAACCTGTGCATGTTAATAATTTTATTCCATGTCAAAATCAGTCCTAGAAGCATAAAAATCATGTTTAATTACGGATCTAATTTGTCTTTATTCCAACAGGATTTGGCTTTCAAAAATTTTATTATTTTTTTTCTGTATGGATTTTTATTTATTATTAGAATTTTTTTTCTATATAGATTTTTATTTATTGACATATAAACCAAACAGCAAGTCATTTCTCAAATAGAAAAAGTTGTTATTTTATTGATCCTCTTCCAAAGTGCTATAATAAATATTTTCGGTTCGTTCAATGTCTATATGTCGCATTGAATGATGAATAAATATTCTCATAAATTTAGATGTCTGATAAAATACGGTTGCCATTAAAGGATGGTCTTACCTTGCCTCTTGGGAAGCAAATAGTAATAATAAGAAAAAAACAAGTATTCAACTCCCATTTCTGTCTTATAAAAATTTATTGTGCATTTGAATTAAATTTTTCGATCACAAAATAATACGGTCTTTGGGTCTTTTTACAGTAAATTTGATGCTTAAAGGAAAAAGGATTGGATGTAAATGTATTTATATGTCTTTTTATAGTGAAGTTGATAAATTATTTTTGTGCATTTTGTGGAATATCTTTTCTGTCATAAAGGGGTTTTATTCTTCTCCATTCTCCTCAGAAATATTATTTTTTCGTCCACTTCAAAATTAGTAAGTTATCTGGTTAAGCTAGATTACTTAAACCTCGCATAATCTTCTTTTCTAAAGGTATCGTTGTGTTTGATGGCAGGTTTGGTTTGTCCTCTATAATTATTTTCGGCACACTTTGGACTAATTAAGACTGGGATACCTACAGTTTAACGTGGATTTAGAACCACTAACAAACATCCATACTACCGTCAGATTGATGGTGGGCAGAATATTCTTTTATCAGAAAGGATAACCGCATACAGCAACACAATAATACAATCATAGCATCCAAATATATGTTGTTGTTGTGTCCAATCCCAGGCATTTGTATATGAGATTTCACAATTGTGGCCAATATGTTGCAGATACAGCGTTAATAAAGCTGCACCTCAATTGGCTTGCTACTTTTTAAATCCTTTTTCTCACAACATTTTTCACTGAACACCCTTTTAACATCTGTAGAGTTCCTTTCCCTCATACAAGAACCCAATGAAAGGACTTTCATTTAATGGATTTAACGTGCATCAAAATTTAACATTTCATTCATTTTCGCCTTTTATTTTTCTTAAATTTTTTTACGTTGCTTGAGTTTATTGCTTGAGTTATATTAATAAGATAATATAATCATTTATAATGTATTATAAATATAAATGAAAAAATAAAATAACCTTCAATTGTTCAACACTTTTTAAAAGTTAACACAGAAAATATAACGAATTTCAAGTAAGATTAAAAGTTTAAAAGTTAACTATTTTTTTTCCTTTGATATTTTAAACCGATTATTATCACTTGGGCAAAAAAAAGACGGAAATTATAATATAGAAGTTTTATAATATTCAAGACTTTAAATAAATTTAATGGAAGTTTTACTTAAAATTGTACTATATAACATCAAAGTGATGTATTAAGGCACTTGCGAAGAACTAAAACAAAATCTGCAATGTAAATAAGCTGACTTAGAATAAAGCTTAATATGCTGCTTTAACAAAAAGGGCTATTTAAATTCACTGCTGCGAAGAAATAACTTTTTTGAATAAATTTAAAAAAAAGATAGTTTTTTTTTTTTTTTTTCGTTTACTGTTTTCTATAAATTTAAAAATAAATTATAGTTTATTAAACAAAATATAAGTATTTTAAAAATATATCTATTAGGAATAAAACTACATATTGAAGTATACTTTCACAACATTTTTTTTCTCTTAATTATGTACTTCGAATGTTTGATCGTCGGTTACTTTGAACCAGTTAAGTGTTAAAGATACTATAAAAGTTACTGGAAAGGCTGAAATTCTAAAAAAGTAGTATAGTTATTAAGTTTTGTCCAAGAAATCCCTGGTTTTATACTATTTTGTAAGCTCATAAATTAGTAATTCAATGTTTCTTATATACTTTTTAATTTTTTTCTATTCCTTTTTTTTCAGAAAATTTATTACTTTTTATATTTTGTAGCATTCTTTCCACAAAAAATATAGCATTTCTGTTCCCAGACGAAAGGAATGTACATTCTTCAGCAAGTGCATGGGGCCTGAATGGCCGAGTGACTGGCCCTCGGTACCCCAGGTTTCGGGTTCGAGTCCTAGCGGTGCCATGGATGTTTGTAGTGGTTCGGAACCCACTTTAAACTGTAGGTCCCAGTATGTTTAGCCTAAAGTGTGCACAAGATGACCGTAGAGCGACAAACCAAACCAATCAGCAAGTGCATAATAACAACCTATCACTCAAATCAGACAGCAGATAAGTAGTGTCATGTTCATTTATACGACGTGCAATTAGTGTTTTTTTCTAATGAGAACAACCTGTCACTCAACCTGACAAACAAAATAATCAGTGTCATGGATAATGAGACATCATGGAATTAGCAATTGTCTGTGTGATCTTCACAGGTTGAAACAATTACAGGTGGGATGTGGACTGCGTCATGAGTTGCTGCATCGGGATTGGTGTTAGACCATGGCTGAAGAAGTGTCCGTTCCATTAAAAAGTGAGAGAAGCTGATCTCTCCGTGACATATTTTCTTAAAGAGGGTTTTTGGAGAAGAAAGTAGAGAGTTATGAGGGGAGTCGACAATGAGTGCTGCTTTTCTCGTTTTTTATGAAGTGACAGAACAGGCCGAAGTTTTGGCCTGTTTCGAAAGGGAGCTTCCTGTGATTTCCTGTATCGCTCCTAACGATAATTAGGAGCGATACTGCAGACCACAAGTAGACTTGAAAGCTTTGAAAATTTCCTACCTTGGAGTGAACTGTACTTGTGAATCAATTCGTATCTTTAATTTTCCTCTTTTATAAATAATAATTTGTAATAACCCTGGGTTCTGTATATATATATATATAATGCTTGTAAATAAAAATTTAAGTATTCTCATGAACCTGAAAGTGGATCTCTTCTTGAAGCCGTTACAGGTCTAGTATAGGCCGAGACATTACAGCTTTAAAAACTTAATCATTTATTTGTTATTTGCTATTAGTTGTTTGCGTCTTGGTATATTTCCCGGTTCATAAAAATTCTTTCTAATTTTCAGTAAATAAAATATAATGCAACATAAAAGAAAGCAACACTTTAATAAAAAATATACTGTTAAAAATATTTTTTTCAGTGATGAGCAAATCATATTTCATAATCACCTCTTATATAGACAGAAAGTAAAAATAGTTTCAAAGTGCCATTATTTATTTTATTCATTCTAACACTTTCACTTTTTATCATTCAAACTATATATTCCCGGTTCCTTATCTCTTTCTTTTCAGGAATAAGATGCTCAAAATTCATCCAGACAGGTCAGCGTCTTGGTTGCCATGGGAACAAAGTACTTCACAAACCTTCTTTCCCACATACATACGGACAAGGACCATACTAGACGACAGAGAAATTTCTGTTTATTTATTTTTTTTATTATTCTTTTTGCGAGGGGGTGGGGGGAATTGGGGACGGAGGTCAAATTAGGATGTTCATCAAGTTAAAGATCTTCTGCCCACAGCGTCTACTGAAACAAATGATCTGGCTGTGGGGCGGATATTTTAAACCTTAAACCCTCGAGTCTGTCCGCTATCTTTCGAGTGTAAGTAATGCTCCAGGCAGATAGAGTACGTACCATTAGTTGGGAACTCTTCTAAAGCACTTTTCGCTTTAGACGTCAGACAATACAAAGATGGGCATTTAACTCTGTAAATGCTGGATGTTTAAGATATCTTTAAAGTCTAGATACAATTTTTCCTTAAATGTATGTATTTTTACTTTTATAGCCACACAATATTTCTGCATGTGTATGTGTTTTATATAGCTTGCTTTAATATTTTTAACCAATGAATTTGTAAGATATATGCATAATATACACTCATGTCCATAAATTAAGGATAATGAAGGTCAGGCAAAGAAAGAGACAGAAGCAAAACCAATTTGACTTATTTGTAAAGTCTATTTATTAAACAAAAGGTAAAGAGCAAAAAAGATGCTATATGTTTGCCATAATTAATAAAAATTGCGATTTTTACTCCCTGGAGCAAATTTCAAAAAAGAACCTATTCACAAAAAACAGTATAACATGGTTAGTATCGTGGTTAATATGGAGTATATCTCCCGGACGATGCAATACAGGCCTTACAACGCCTAGGCATGCTGAGTATCAAATTATCAATCTGATCTTGGGGAATATTACACCACTCATCAAGCAATGCCCTCCGAAGTTCCGGTTGACAGGTGGGAGGGGGTTGACGGGCTGCAATTCGTCGGCCAAGCATATACCACACATGCTCTATTGGATTCAAGTCCGGTGAGTATGCTGGCCAATCCATACGGGTGATATCCTCCAATTGAAGGCATTCGTCTACAATGTTTGCACGGGGGGGACGGGCGCTGTCATCCATAAACAGAAATTCAGCACCCATGGCGCCCCGAAAGAAACGTACATGTTGTTCCAGAATGACATCCCGATAGATGTGGCCTGTCATCGTTACACTCTGAACATGCAGGTCAGTTCTGGAACCAAGAATAATTCCTCCCCAAACGAGCCATCCTGCACTACCGCAACGGTTTCGTTCAATGGTGTTCTCTTGGTGGTAACGGGTACCTGGCGATCTCCATATGAAAGTCCGGCGAGAATCAGACTGCAAACTAAACCTGGACTCGTCGGAAAACATCACACAAGACCACTGCTGCGGTGCCCGTTAGCAGTGAATTGCAACATAAATCTACCTGCATACCTAGTGAACAAGTTACCAGAATGTATCGAATCGTGCATGTTTAAATCTCAAAGTATCAGTTTTTATTTTCAATTACGGTTTTGATTCAAAACGGTGTTTTTACTAAAATAAAAATATGCTTTATTAGAATTAGGATTAATACATTAACCTGTTTAGTTATTTTTATTATGAAAATTCAAGTATAAATTCAGCCATTCAGATTGTATACTAATTTTAAATCCCTCGTCCTGTTTTTCACTGCCAGAGTTTTCCAGATCCATATGATTTGTCGCTACTATTATCACTGTTAATGTCTTCAATTTATTCCCTGTGAAAAAAATAACGGAAAGTAAATGCACGTTGTCTTAAGCAATAAATAGCATACAGTTCTTTGATAATATTTCGGGTACTGAAGGGTATCGATTAGCATGTCTATAAAATCGCATGAAATCGATGACTATTGCATTAAGGAAGATTATAGGAGTATTTTCTGAGCTTGTAGTGTGAAAAAAATTAGCAAACCATCGATAAAGCTGCCTGAACTGACTCGATAGGACAGCGGCTATTACGAGACGTACGATATCGCTGATAAACTTATGATTACCTATGAATAATGCAAAATATCCCAAAATCCAGAATTTTCAGATGAAGAGGCTTGTGATGTGATGTTCCAAACAATCACATAACCCTTTAAGATGCTAATCTAATATTTTGCTGTTATTAGTCGTAATCATTCTAGCTCTATTTACTTTTTAATGGTTTTCTGCAATTTTATTAAGTATGCTTTTATCAAATCAACTATAATTTATAAAAAATTAAATTTTTATGTACAAAGTTATATAAAAACAAAATTTTAAAAAAGTGTCATTTTAATTACTTAGAAATTTATGGCATGATATGTGTTGAATAATAAAATATCCTTGCAACTTTTTAACAGGTAAACAATTATAAAATACAACCCACCAACTAGATACTCCTTAAAAGAGGAAGCTCTCGAGTAAGAGCACCCGCTTTGTGTAAGAAATCCGACTGAATTGCAACTCGCAGTAACAATCACTTCCACTAACGAGTCTTTTGGTGGGGAAAAGCAATCACACGGAATAAAAGATGCAATATCAATTTATCAGCTCCGCCCCATTGTTGTACCCATCATACGGCCCTGCAACAAAACATCCGAGGCAGTCACATGACAGGCATTTCCTCTCCAGGGCCCACTTTCCACGAAAGTCGATTAATAGGATTGGAGGGGGAAATAAATCCTTTCTGGGCAATAAAAGAATCAGCATCTGTTACCAACCCAACAATACAATCAGCGCCATGCAAAAAAACAGATACATCCCCAATAGGTTATCTGAGATACTGGAGATCTAATCACGTTTCCTCCCATTCGAGCTAACATCCTGTTTTCACAGTAAGAAGATGTTTTCCTCCCATGCTTCAGGAATCGGAAGTTACTTCCTCTTTTCCATATTCATGGCTAATGCATGCAGCCCACGCTATGCACTGGAAGAGGTTTCTGCCAAGTTAATGATCTGCTTGCTGCATCATTTATGGCTCGGATTTCGCTACTGATGTGTAGGAACAGCATGGAAGAAATAGTAAGTTGAATTCCATCCTTCTGGAGAACTGTTTTCGTTTTCGAGCTATATTTTATACGAGTACCATGTTGTAATAATCATAAGCGCCTTAAGGTAGAGCTCTTAGCAGTGTTTCTATTATTTTATAGCTGTTTCTAGATCTATTCTAAGTAAAATATACGATAAGATTTTTTATATAGAATAAATATCCTCTTTTTCTTTGATAACTTCCTATATTGAAAAAAATAATGAAAAATATATTGATTTTTTGTCTTTAGATTAATTAATTTTGCTATTCTGATATTAATAAATCATTAAAATAATTAATTACACATGATGTCGTTAATTTATTGCATAAAAATAGTTCATGACACTTATCAGCTTTTTTTCTGCTTTCATTTTGCATATCCACTTTATATCCGCTTTATCATGTGCTTCAAATTGATTTTACAAGGCAATTTGAAGAAAATTTAATATATTTTGTAAGTGTGCTGTAAAATCCAGCCCTGTGATTAACGTATTGAGCTTTTAAAATAAAATAGTACGAAGTTCAGCAAAAACAAACGAGATGATTTTTTGACTGAGAGAGAATAAACAAATAAAGCTGTCTCTGGTTCAATCGTAAACAAGCATTTCTAAGAATCACATTTGGTAAGAAGGTGGGTGAATACAGTTGCACCTTTTATCTTGAATGTGATAATGATTATCTGAATTTTCCGCCTATGTATTTATAGGCGGAAAATTCAGATAATCATTAATTTGCGAATCTTAAAATCAAATTTGCGAATCTCAAAAAGTTTTTACAATTATAAATTGTAATCTATTATTTCATTGTCGCAACCAGCATTTACATATTTCCATAGTGAGCTATTATTAGAATATAATTGAGAATAAAATTTATAATTGAACTGAGATCAAATTTACAGAATGTGTTAACTATGAGTTAAGTCACACAATTTTAATGGAAATAGTTGCTGTACATAAAATACAAACGCAAATCTGTGAATTTTATTCATTATTTGCATCTAAATTGAGACTGTAACTACAGACTACAAACTATGTCTGTCTACCAGACATTCACTACGTCATTTGTCTCAAAACATTTATATATTTTTACAAGGAAAAACTTACATGAATAAAGAAAAAGAAAAAAAAAATGTCGTATTTTTTTTTAAATTAATGTATTGGACGAATGCATAAGTTCTTTTATATCTCGTGAATTTTTTGCAATATAATTCCTAATTATTAAATCAACTATTACGCATAATTATGCGATAATAATTTAATAACAGTATTAATTATCTATAAATTTTATTTATATTGATTTTTTTTAACCTATTTTAATATTTTCCCAGTTAAATGTGATTTCATAGAATTAAAATAGAAAAACCTCAGAAAGAGAAATGATTAAAGTTTTACTAAATTAAATTTAAAAGTAAAAAAAAAAAACTAAAACTAATTAACGTTTATTTTGTACCGATCATAAAGATTAACTGAGCATAAAATTACATATTTGCCAAACTTGTTTTCAATTAGAACAAACATATAACAAATATCCTGATATTTTCTTGTTTAAAATTGTATTAAAAATAATGGGAAGTAAAAAAAAAAAAAAATTAACCTTTAGATGCCTTTTAACAAAAAAATTGTTTATATACCTTGGAGGAAAATAAAATTCCAACAACAAGAACGAATGGTGCTAAATAGACGAAATTTAGGAGGCATGTTAGCATATCTGAAAGATGATATCTATTCAAATTGTGAGATAGAAGAATAAGAGGGATGCTAATAGTAAGCGTGATGTACACTTCGTGAGCATTACCTTCCGGATTTGGCACAATGACCTAGATTTTAGTTAAGAATGGTTTTAAGAACACGAAGAAATCAATATGAACACCTTACTTAGTTTGAAAAAGAGCGGGAAGGAGCTACGCAAATTATTGTTACCCTATATTGTCACAAATTACATGTCACAATTATTACGCTACATTGTACAAATAAAACCGGGATCTGGTCGCACAAGGGCCACTATCAATGTTAGTGTTCTTGTCATTAACTCCAAATCACCGGCATATATTACTTCAAGCCAGATCTCATTGAAAGGCGTTATCTGTTATATCTAATCTATTAAAATCTGTTATATTTTCGGATGAAATTTCTTTCTGAGTCTTTTAAGTCAATATGTCTGTACCGTAGACAAACTCAACACACATCTGGTGGGTAAGGGTCTGAATAGCAATTTCCTATGACAGCAGGAGCACTCTCGCATACTGTGACAGTAAATTTGGTTGTGCTGCCATTTTTTATCGCTATTCCAAAGAAGATTCATCCAACAGAATAAAGTTCGTCTTCATTCCACTGCTTGTTCTACAAAATGTTAGCATATTTCATTGGGATGCAAGATCACTGATAAATGACAGTATTGAACAACAAATTCAGCGTCATCCACATCTACCTCTAACAGTTGCTGATTTGTTTGACCAAATATAACAGGTATGGAAGTCGATTCTGTCAAATGACATAGGTTGTACACAAGAACACAATGCGTGTGAGTTTGCATGCATGATTAAAAGTAGAGAAAAATATAGCGTTTATTATTGTTTCATTGTTTCAAAATTAAATTAGGTCTTCTCATGCGACCTACTGTGACCTTGAAACTACAATCAAATACCTAGTATAATACGTGGAAACTGTAATCGTAACCTAGACAACTGCTTTGCCTAAATATCATTCCTCTTAACTGATTTCCTGTAGATAATAGGATTTCATTTTTCACCAGTGTATTTTGTCACCATATTATAATATATACAAAAAAATAAATAACAAAACACATTATAAATAAATCAGCATCAGAGTTTAAATGAACAAATTCATGATTTATTTATTTCAGAATTTTTTTTATCTTTTTAAATTTGAATTAGGGGAACTAATTTCACTGCATTTACGCATTTATACTCGTAGTAAGCTCATTAAAATTCAGTTAGACTCAAATATCTTAAGTGTAGTTCAGCGTTAAATAAATAACCGTTTTATTATTTAAATCATAAATTCTTAAGTTTTAAAGCCAAGCATCATAAACTAAGTGACGTCAAATTTCTCATTCATAACTTTAAAAAGTTTATCGCAGCTTTAAATTCGGGACCTAGAAAGTAATTGGGCTTTCTGGCTCGTATTAATCAAATATAAATCTTCCTGCATGATTATAGCATTTCAAAAATCTGAGCTACCAGTCTAGACGCCATTATAGATTCTTACGATGACGCCAGAACTTAAATAGGATCACATGAGAGACATTATATTGCTGACATTTTCTTAAATTAAAGCAGCTCTTGCCCATTTAATTGTAATTCTCCACATCTGCTACGAATGATCCACACTAATGTGATAACGGATTCCACTTATAAAATGTTATTCATATGATTTTTGTTTAAAAGTAATGTGACTTGTCTTAAATGGCATTACATGTTTTACGAGACAAGGGAGTTATTTCGAAATATGGTCTAACATGATGTTTGATTTCGACTGAATATATTTGTCATTTCATAACTGTGCCAAGGCATTTAAGCTTGTATTTCCGTCATTCATAGTTAAGGTAAACGTCTGGCTGACTGAAGTTTGTAATTCATTTTGTTTACTACATTTGTTTTCTTTCAAATTTAGAAAAAATCACCATAATTTATTTAAAACTAAAACTCAAAAAATTTAGTAAATAATATTTTAATTTAATACAAATCTTCAATCTTTTTAAAAAATTAAAATTATAAATAAATAGCATGTACACTAATAAATTAAAAATACAAATAAATAGCATATACACTAATAAATTAAAAATACAAATAAATAGCATGTACACTAATAAATTAAAAATAAATGTATATATAACAAATGCATTTTTAACAAAGTTATCAGTTAGATCTATATTTATATAACAATCTCTTATCAAATATGTAAAATAAACTATTATTTATAAGTAAAATTCGAAATATATCATATAATACGAAAACAAAAATAAATACTGTAAAATAAAGACATATTTAGAAAATTACTTTATAAAAAATACGAATAATTAATTTGGCAGATGTTGTTGACAAAAGATTACAAGAAAAATTAAACCTTGTTTGCTTTATGATAGAAAAATAAAAAAAGAAAAATATTCTAACAAATAGTTATATGGTTACTATTTTTTTAAATAAAAATTTCGCAAAATTTAATGTTTATTTTCAATTTAATTATATGCCAATGCCCTATATAAAGCCTTTAAGAAAACAAAATGGAAAGAACATCTGGAAAATAAAGAGAAATGCCTTTCTTAATTTAATATCTAATGGATTCAGTTCTTTATAATTTGAAAGCAATCAATTGAATAATTGGGAATACCTTTTTTTTAAATAAATGATTTATTTTGATATAGAAAGTAAGTTTTATTTTGCCGAATTGTTTAATAGAATTTCAAAAACACATTTAAAACTAAGCATAACAGAAATTTGCAATTGAACAACAAAATTGAAATTGATAAAAAAATACATTACATTTTTTGGATGTAGAATGCATATATTTAAATGAAATAGCAGAATAATATTTCCATATTTCTAGAAATCATGTTTAAAATGTTATTCTGTCCTTAACATTGCTTAAACATGTATGATTGAAAACATGTATGATTAAACATGTATGATTAAACATGTATGATTAAACATGTATGATTGATACTTTGTATTGCTTAATATCAATGAGGCATATTATTTATATATAAATATATGCTCAATGCATAAAAAATCTAATTATTGGTTAATAAAAAAAATGTCTAGACGTTTTTCTTGTTTAATCTATGTTGGAGCTTCTTTTGAAAGAAGAATGTAGTGTGTACCTTTTTGTTTATGTTACATTTATTCAAGGCATTATGATTTGAACTAAGTTTTGAATGGCGAATTCACTGTATTGATGCCAAGTTCAAACAGCTTTACTTTACTACCAGAGAATATAGTTACTGAATAGTATACATATACTAAAGCATGTATGTCTGTTACATAGATTTTCCAGGCAAGAAAGAGAAAAAGGATAAAATGTTATTTTATAACAATTCTCCAACAAAATTTTTTTTTAAGAAAAGCAAATAAATATAAATATAAATTTTTGAAACAATTTTTATACAAAATTTGTTATTCACAAAAAAGTGCTTAGATAAATACTCGCCTTGAACATATTCAGAAATAAGTTTACGTCATTTTTTTTTTTTTTAATATAACACCACAAGCTAAATAATCCAACCAAATAAAAACTATTGAGAATACCTTATTTTAAATCTCATTCCTTACTAAATATAACAAATTATATTTAGAATATATTATGTCCATGATAAATTCGAAACAAAAATTCACGCATCTCAAAAATTAAATTGTATAATAATATGGATTTAAAAACAAAAATTAATATATTATGATTAAAGTTTTTACAAATAGAATTTTTTTCATTTCAATTCAAAAAAGAAAAGTCTCCTAATATATAATATGTTAAAAACTGTCGTTGTAAATTTATGTTTTTATATCAAATAATTTTAATAATATTTTAAATACATAGCAAATAATATATTTCATAATGTTAAAATTTCCTACATTTTTATAAAAAATAATATTAAATATTTTATTACATTTCTTACGTTAAATGTTTACAATTTATAAGATATACCTAATTCCATCTGAGAAACAGTCTGGCAAAATGTTTTTTTTCAAAATTTTTTTCTAAGCGTTTGAAAATATAAATTGAAATAAACGTTATTATTTTACTAAAATAGAAATCACAATGGACATTTTCATTTTATTTTAATAAATTAAAATAGAAAACACTAAATGTATTATGATAAAAATCAGTTAAACAAAATATTGACAACAGAAAAGTTTACAACAAATTAATAAAGCAAATATTAATTAAAGTTTTATGTTAATTTTAAATCATTACCCTTCAACTATTAAAACAACGTTCTTGAGACATTAAAACGTTTTTAGTGTTCTGTTGATTCAGAAAGAAACATAAAGGGATTTCAAGTTATTAACTTCGTCATGTTATTAATAATTAAATTATAATTGAGAGGATTTCATCAAAATGCATAAAACTTCCTTAGGTCACTTTTTATTTCCATAACAATGCCTTATTTTGTCATTAAAAACTCTCCAAGCAACTTCAATCTTTAAAATCTTTTAACAACGAAGATACTTGATTAATTTTTATAATGAACCTATAAAACTAATTAATATTAACTATTAGCATTGTTATTTCTGAAAATATTTTGTTTTACATAATATTTTAAATTTACTTGTTTCTAAAAGAAAATTCAAAATTATTCTGGTCGTAACTATTTTTTAGTATTTTTTTAAAAGTATTTTAAACTAAATCATGTTTCTTTCTTTTCCTTAAACTTAAGCTATTTTTACCACCTTCTCACTATGCATAATATGAATAAATTAGTGTAATTAATTTGTCAACAGATATTGTGAGGGGCAAAGCATGTATTGTATAATCTGACCAGCTTTTATTTCATTCGATCTCATTGAAAACTATTGGAACTTCCTTTAAAGTGAGTCTTCGTACAATATCTTTAAATGAGTCCATGTCCATGTCCCACCATGTTATTTCTTTGCTTTTCATTTAAGTATCCCACAACTGAATCACCATTATACAAAGTAGATACAAAACAATATATTACAAATAATAAGATACATATTTCTCATTTACAAGCATCTATTTAATTATTTAATTCAAAGAGTTATTTCTCTTTTTTCCCTTAAAATCTCTCTTTTATGAAAATTAATAATTGAAAAGATTGCAAGACATCAAAAGACATGCAGTAAATAAATTTATAAACAATAGTTGAATCAAATGTTATGCTTTTATTTTAAATTAGATGTAAAGAACAGACTTTATTTAACTTTCGGATAAATAAAAGATCTGTATAATATTCTTCAAAGAATATATATTTATTTAACCTCGTATAAATATGTGTTTTCTTTAATTTACATTCCTCCGCTGTCTTTATTTTTTTTATTTATAGTGAATTTTTTTAAATATTCAAGCAAAAATTAGCTGTAAACGAAATTTTATTTTATTATTTAATAATTATATAAGCAAAATACTGTTATCCATGTTATTTCCTTAAATGAATGTTCTATATTAGAGAAACGATCTTAAAAATCATCCTTAACATAATTTCCCAATGCGTGGAAAAATGTAATTAAAAATATCTACGTCTCCAGCATTGCTGAAGAATTTCTAAGATTATATTTGTGTGCTTCGAAAAGTGGAAAATCACCTTGAACTCAAACAGAAAGTCCTCATTAAAAATGGATTCAAATCCTGTCATCTTCTAGAACAAATAACTGTAAGGTATTCAAGAAGTTGCAGCGAATTTCGGTCTTTCAAAAATGATGCAGACATGTTTTAGTTATTCCTATGAAATATTTCTGTTTCATAGGCACTATCCTTAAGTATTCACATTTCATAAGAATAATCATGGAAGAATTGTTTTGTCCCTCCTTTATTGAGAAATGTCTCCTTAGAATTTCGAGTTCTCCGTGTTTACTTTCATGAAATATTTCCATTATTCGCCTTAATAAATATAACGTGAGATCCTTCTTATTTGAAAATCAACTTAACTGAGATCTCTGAAGGCTATCAGAGATCTTAGATGTTGTGCTCTAGAGAATTTCCTTCCACATCAGTTACGGAAATAAGAGGGTGGAATTAATGACTAAAATACATTTTTAACGGATCTTTATAATATAAGTTATGAGAATCTGTGATGTAAAAGGTATTTATTGTATCTTGTCATTTATATATGCTAGAAATCGAAATAACTTAATATATTTGATTTTTAGCCATGAATTTTTTATATTTACTTTTATTTAAAATATCCAGTTGATCATTAAATCCTTACATTATGACGACCTACGTTAAAAATAAATTTCAAATTAACAGTATACATTATACTGCAATCGGAGAATGATTGGAATTCAAATTACACTATCTATTTAGTAGGGAAAAATGCTGAAGAGGATTCTCAGATAGAAATTGCATTCTCATGCTTGTAGATATTGATGTATTTTATGTAAAAAAAGAGTACACTGGCTACTCTTCGGGCCAGCAAGTAACGGAATCCATTGCAGCATGATACCAAGAGTGTAGCTCATCATTTTATGAAATTGTCTCTTGCATTTCTGGATATACCATACGTTAAGAAAATATAAAATTGAAGACTTCAGAGAGTCTGAACAGAACACTATGGAGTGGCTCTGCAGTACCCGTTTACTAACGCCAAACAGGACGGACATGTCTTTATGGCCTTGAGGGATCATTTCAGTATCCCTGAGTCAGGAAATTCAGCCATTTGTCTAGACAATGTTTACAGAACCAAGGTGACAATTGCTTTTATTTAATATTGCAACACAGAAAGACACTCATAATGCATGCATTAAACGATGGACATGGAAATAGGAGTGGAGTTACATCGTCTTTCCATACGGCTTCTGCTTCTACGTGCAGCATCCTGATGACCTTATTTGTGTGTGGTGGCACGACAATCAAAATTTCCATTTATCATTGCCATACTTGTCCTCACTTGAAGAACTGTTATATATAATCCTGGCTATATATTGTTCACATATTCGATAATTTAGACAGCTTCCATTACATTTTCGATATATTCAGACCCGTGATATTACCTGTCTTCCACGATTTAACTGGTCAACTAGAAAATTCTTGACAATATGTTTCCTTTGTTGTTCTGACATTCCCCTGTACAGAGAGGGATCGACTGCTGACTTAACCAGAATGACCTCCAGATCTGTCATTAAATCAGAACGCATGGTTATTGTTTCCCAAAAGACTACATGTAACCAAGCGTAAAATAACACACTTAAGGAACTCTGACACAGAATTTAAGCGAAATGGAATGTTTTACCTTGTCTATCATCCAAATTATTTCCTATTAGATATGCAGCTAGATTAAAACTACTGTTGTTGTTACAAGAAATAGTTAATATATGAGCTGATTTCTGATGCTTTGTAACTCTAATTACCTGTTAAATCAATCATACCTTCCTCCTGACCTGGTGTATGTTATTTTCAATATATATATATATGTATATATATATATATATATATATTATAAAGATAATCTAAATGACGAGATACATTCCTGGTCGTTCAAAATGCTACTCTAGGTAGGAAAGTAAATAACAGTTTTATATATATATATATATATATGAATCTGTTATATCTCATCATTTAGATTATCTTTATAATTATAATATTAAAACAATAAGATTTTTAAAGATCATAATTCATTGTTAACGTGATATTACATATTTGTGACATATTCCTAAATATAAAAGTTGTGCAATAAAATTACATCTAATACAAATTATTTCTTTAATTTTTAAAGTTTTTTGACCCCTCGTAAAATCAATAAAAATTCAGTTTTTGAAACAAATTTCATTAAGTTTTTAGATAAAAACCAATTTAAATTTAGTTTAGAACATTTAAGTTTAACACAAATTAAATAAGTTAAATAAATGATATAGATACATTTTGTTACATATATTTATATTCATTTCCCTCATGATTCTCAAAGTATTTTCTCCAAAAAAATGAAATGAAACTTTTAAAGTAATTAGAAACTTGTTACAAATTAATTAAGAAATATTTTTATTTATTTATGCAATATTTTATTTACTTATTTAGTAGTTAGTAGTGAGTAGTAGTAGTAGTAATTACACTAACAAATGAATTAATTTTAAAAATTTCATTCGTCATTTTATTTTTAACTGGTATTTAGTTTGATACCGTTAAAGAGAAACTAAAAAAAGAAGTTTCAAATAAGTCTAACACCATAAGTTTCACTGTATTTTTATTTATTCTATATAAGTTTAATTAAATATATTTAAACGATGACTCGCGTTAGAAAAATAGAGAAACGAGTAATTTCTTAACGTAACTTTGTATAATTTTAAATCGGAAACTAATTCAACATTTAAATTTAAAACATTTCCTGTTAAATATTTATTTTTTCTTTTTTTATTCAATTCAGTCTTTTGCTAGCAATAAAAAAATTACGAGTAAAAATTTGAATAAATATTAATTTCATTAGACCATATATAACATAATATGAACATTCCTTCTTATAAAGTATATATTAATATTATATCATTATTTATAAATATATTATAAATAATAGCAACATAAATTTTTTATAAATATTTTTATTATATTAATAAAAATGTAACATATTTTATGAATTTGCATACATTATAATTTAAACATTTAAAATTAATTATATGGTCCTAAGACGCGTTATATATTGATTTACAGAACGGAAATAATTTATTCCAAATTAAGCTTATCATAAAAAAATGTAGATTAATTTTTCTATAGCTTAGAGCATTATATTCAAGGATAAGGATTAAGACAAATAGTTTGATATTATATCCCTTTTATAGAATAAAGAACGGGAAATAATGTAATAATAAATGATATAATTATTTATAATATATATTACGCATAATATATTATATACAATTATATAACAGAGTATAAGAATAACCTTATTTCACAAATGGGTTAATTAGATTTCTAAGCAGACATGGAAGTGAGCCTGTACTGTTAGAATATCCTACAACATACATAAATTTTACCGTATGTTATTCCAACTGGCTTTGGCTTGCAGATTTTTTTTTTCTGTATAGATTTTTATTTATTATCATATAAACCCAAACAGCAATGCATTTCTGAAATAGAAGTTGTAATTTTATTGATCATCTTCTATCTATTTATATGACCAAACATCGTATTAAGAAAAAAAAAAACGGAGAATGTTAATAATTTTATTCCATTTCAACATCAGTCTTAGAAACATAAAAACCATATTAAGTTACGTATGTAATTTTTCTTTATTTCAACTGAACTTTAGAATTCAACTTTTAGAAATTATAGAATTTTTTTTCTATATGGATTTTTATTTATTGTCATATAAACCAAACAGCAATGCATTTCTAAAATAAAAAAAGTTGTAATTTTATTGATCATCATCCATAATCGTGTGTTATAATAAATATTTTCGGTTCGTTCAATGCCTATATGTCGCATTGAATGATGAATAAATATTCTCATAAATTTAGATGTCTGATAAAATACGGTTTCCATTAAAGGAGGGTTTTACCTTGCCTCTTGGGAAGCAAATGGTAATAATAATATAAAAAAAAAACAAGTATTCAACTCCTATTTCTGTCTTATAAAAATATATTGTGCATTTGAATTATATTTTTCGATCGCAAAATAATAGTCTTTGGGTCTTTTTACAATAAATCTGCTGCTTTATAAAAAAGGATTGGATGTAAATGTATTTTTATGTCTTTCTTAGTGAAGTTGATAAACTATTTGTATGCATTTCGTGGAATTTTTCCGCCATAAAGGGATTTTCTTTGTCTCCATTTTCCTCAGAAATATTACTTTTTCGTTAAATTTATTTTCAAAATTAGTTTAGCTATCTGGTTAAGCTCGGTGACTTAAATCTCGTCTAATCTTCCTTAGATATTCCTTAGATTCCTTAGATGGTAGGTTTTATTTGATTTGGTTTATTTTGCTTGATTTGGTTGATTTTAATTACACATTTTTATTAATTTAATTTATAAGTTAACACCAATCAAGAATTAAAATTTGTTCTAATAAAATAATATTTTTTGTTTTAATAAAACAAAATTTAATTTTTTAATTTTTTTTTAATTTCAAAATATATATATATATTAATTCTTTTTTTTAAACCGTTAACGACATTATGAATAAATTGATTATTATTATTAAATACATAAAAACTATTTTCATTCCTTTTTCTCCATTTTATTATTCTTTAAATTTTTTACTTATTTGATTTATTTGTTATAATTTTAATTTTCTTTAGATACGTTGTTGCATGAGTTATATTAATAAGAGCATATAATCATTTATAAAGTATTATAAATATAAATGAAAAAATATAGTCATATAACCTTTAAATGATCAACACTTTTTAAAACTTAATACAAATATAACGGATTTCAAGTAAGATTAAAAGTTTAAAAGTTAACTATTTTTTTTCTTTGATATTTTAAACCGATTATTATCACTTGGGCAAGAAAAAGATTAAAATTATAATATAGAAGTTTTATAATATTCAAGACTTTAAATAAATTTAATAGAAGTTTTACTTAAAATTGAACTATATAACATCAAAGTGATGTATTAAGGCACTTGCGAAGAACTAAAACAAAATCTGCAATGCAAATAAGCTGACTTAGAATAAAGCTTAATATGCTGCTTTAACAAAAAGGGCCATTTAAATTCACTGCTAAGAAGAAATAACTTTTTTGAATAAATTACTAAAACTTATACGGTTTTTTTTTTCCTCTTTGGTTTACTGTTTTATATAAACCTAAAAATAAATTATACTTTATTAAACATGATATAAGCATTTTAGAAACGTATCTGTCGGGCAATAAAATTACGTATAGAAGTATACTTTAACAATAATTTTTTTACATTTAATATGTACTTCGAATGTTTAATGAACAGGTACTTTTAACCAGTAAGTGTTGAAGATGTTATAAAAGTTACAGGAAATACTAAAATTCTAAATATGTCATAGTTATTAAGTTTTGTCCAAAAAGAAAACCTTGTTTTATACCATTTTGTAAGTTTGTCAGTTAGTAATTCAATTTTTTAAGAAACATTACATTATACATTTTTAATTTATAATTTTTTAAGCTTCTTTTTTTAATTTATAATATTTTATATTTTGTATCATTTTTCACATGACAAAAGATCTAGCATTTCTGTTACCTGGGAGAAGGAATTTACCATCTTCAACGAGTGCATAAAAACAACCTGTCACTCAAATCTGGCAGCAGATAATCAGCGTTATGGATAATGAAACATAACGTAATTAACGATTGTCTGTGTAATCTTCACAGGTCGAAAATATTACAGATAGGATATGAACTGCGTCATGAGTTGTTGCATCGTGATTGGTGATAGACCATGGGCTGAAAAAGTGTCTACTCTAAAGGAAAATGAAAAATTCTGCCCCCACCCCCTAACTTGACTGATTTTCTTAAAGGGACGTTTTTGGAGAAAGAGAGAAGACAGCTCTGCGACGAGTCGACAATAATTTTTTTCACTTTTTCTGTAAAGTGACTGAAAAGGCCTATCTACAAAGTGAACCCCTTGTGGTTTCGTGTATCAGGCCAAGTGATAATTAAGATCTGCCGCAGACCGGGTGCTTCAGATTCGTCTTAGACTCGAGAAGTCTGAAAATCTCCGTTCTTGGAGTGTTCTGCTCTTGTGAATCAATTCATGCCTTTAATTATAATTTTTTTTGTAAATAATAATTTGAAAAAACTCAGAGTTCTGTGTATATATATATATATATATATATATATAATGCTTGTGCTTGTATGATTTTCTTATTGGGCTTGTAAGTTTTCCCATGATCCTGAAAATGGCCCTCTTCTTGAAGCTGTTATAGGTCTAGTATAGACCGAGACGTTTCATTAGTTATATGGAAGAACAATTAATATGTTATCATTATTCATATAATATGTTAATATTATATCATATGTTATCATCATTAAAAAATTCCACCTTTTTCATTATATTATTTCATTCTTTCAATTGCTTAATTTTATAATTTTTTTATCTACGAAATAAAAACGAATTTAATTTTTACAATCAAATAAATAGTAACAAATTCTACTGGTAAACAAACTTTTTGTAATTTAAGAGATGGTATTAATATGTATTACAGTGAACTGCGCTTGTGAATCTATTGATATCGTCAATTTTCATTTTTTATGTATAATAATTTTTATTAACCGAAAGTTCGTATATAATGCCTGTCAATAAAAATTAAAGTGTTCCCATGAACCTGAAAGTGGCCCTCTTATTGAAGCAGTTACAGGTCTAGTAAAGGCACAGACGTTACAATTTTAAAAACCTAAACATATGTATGTTACTTGCTAATACTCTAAAAGCATCGTGCGTTATTTTCAGGTGAATAGAGATTCCTTTTAATTTTCAGTAAATAAATTATAATGCAATATATTAAATGCAATAAAATACTACACTATAATATAAAACACTTGATCATAATCACCTTTTATATACATAAAAAGCAAAAATTTTTTCAAAGCGCTATTATTATTTATTTTATCCATTCTATCCCTTTTATTTTTATCATTCAAACTATATATTCCCGGTTCCATATCTCTTCCTTTTCATGAATAAGATGCTCAAAATTCATCCAGACAGGTCAGCGTCTTGGTTGCCATGGGAACAAAGTACTTCACAAACCTCCTTTCCCACATGCATCCGGTCAGGGACCATACTAGACGACAGAGAAATTTCTGTTTATTTATTTCTTTTTTTTTTTTATTCTTTTTTGTATGGTGGGGAGGAGTAAGGACGGAGGTCAAACTGGGATGTTCATCAAGTTAAAGATCTTCAGCCCACAGCGTCTACTGAAACAAATGTTCTGGTTGTGGAGGGGATATTTTAAACATTAAACCCTCGAGTCTGTCCGCTATCTCTTCGAGTTTAAGTAATGCTTCAGTCAGATAGAGTACGTACCATTAGTTGAGAACTCTTCTAAAGCCCCTTTTCGCTTTAGACGTCAGACAATACACGATGGGCAGTTAACTCTGTAATTGCCGGATGTTTAAGATATCTTTAAAGTCTAGATACAATTTTTTCTTCAATGTATGTATTTTTACTTTTATAGACACACAATATTTACGGATAAATATATTTTTTATAAAGCTCGCTTTAATAATTTTATCCAATGAATTTGTAAGACATGTGCCTAATATATTTAGTTTAGGCTTATCGTAATATTATTTGTTTGAAGGTTTCTTATACATCATTGGATGCATTCCAAAAAATATTTGACAACTAATTGATTTCATAAAGGTTTGACAATAAATTAATTCCAAAAATGTTTGACAATTAATTAATTCCAAAAATGTTTGACAATTAATTAATTCCAAAAATGTTTGACATTTTAGAAATCCATAATGCTGAGTACAGTTTTCTTATTAGAGCGAAAATTTTGAGCGCTTCACACGTATCAAGCGTAGCAAATCAGTTTACTGAAGTTTGACAAGAAATCCAAATATGTATGCTTTCGCTTATTAATTTTCAGAAATTTATAAAAAATACCTGGTTTTAGTCACGAATTAAAATATTTACTACTTTCCGAAAGACAATTAGATGCTCGATTGTAAGGGTTCATATTGCTATGTCATGAGTGAGATTAACGTTCAGCCAAGTATTTCAAATATGCACAAGGCTTAACATGCACATATATTATGGTTGTGTATATTTTTCATACAAATACATTTAAAATTGTAACACTTATTTTTTAACAATTTTATTCAATTAATTGAATAACATGAAGGATTACAAAATGGATATTGTTCATTTTTTTTCTGTGTATTTCCTTCATATTAATTATTTTCTATTTTTCGTTGATATTTTTTTTTTATTTTCAGGCACTTGAAATAAGCCTTGCAATATGTCAGACAGTTAAAAATTGCAAAAGAACAATAATAATAATTTTTTTCCTTTTTAATTGAGCCTTTTACTAGATAGAAGGCCGTAATTAAGCTGTAATAAAAACCTATTTTATTAAATATTTTATAAACTAATAATAAATGCATTTGAAAGAAATATGTAAAAATATTAAGTTTGCAAGAGAGTGCATGTCCTTTACCATGCTAGTTTTTACAGTGTTCTTAAATGGTGAAAACCGAACTTACTTACTTTCCAACCCAATAAAATGATTTATTAATTCAGTTTTTATGCCATGGTAGTGTTTCTTACTGTCGAACTCTAACTTAAAGGAAGAAACCTAACATTTCTTTATGTCTGATCGTTTATTTAGTTATATTTTGTAATATATAATGGTGAGCCTCATGTACCACTTATATATAGTACGAACAACTCCATGATGAATTATAAAAGGAAGATATCGTGTTTGGGAAGACATTTAGAAGTACTTGCCTAGCGTGAGAAAAACCCGTAAACCATACAATAAGCTGCCTGATTAATAACGCTTTTAAGCTTTATGACAATCAACATTGTTTCTGAAGCAGTGACTGCAATGCACGTTAGCAGTAAATTACAAACTAAATCTGCCTGCATACTACCTGCAACTGAATACTTTACCAGAGTGTATCGAGTCGTGCAACTTACGTATTTAAATCTTAAACTATCAGTTTTTATTTTCAAATACAGTTTTGATTCAAAACGGTGTTTTCACTAAAATCAAAAATATCCTTAATTGGAATTAGAATTAATAAATTAGCCTGTTTACTTAATTTCATTATAGAAATTCAAGAATAATTTTAACCATTCAGATTGTACACTAATATTAAAACCACCGTCCTGTTATTCCCTGCCAGAGTTTTCCAGATGTATATGATATGTCGCTAATATTATCACTATTAATGTCTTCAATTTATTCACTGTGAAAAAAATAACGGAAAGTAAATGAACTTGTCTTAAGCAATAAATAGCATGCACTTCTTTGCTAATATTTTGGGTGCTGAAGGGCATCGAATAGCATGTTCTATAAAAACGCATGAAATCGTGATTGCATTAGGGAAGACTTTTAGAAGTATTTTCTAAGCGTGTAGCGTGAGAAAAGTCAGTAAACCATCGAACAAGCTGCCTGAACAGAATCCTATGAATGCGACTATTACCAGACGTACGATATCACTGATAAACTTATGATTGCCTATGAATAATGCAAAATAGCCCAAAATCCAGAATTTTCAGGTGAAGTGCTTTGTGAAGATGTTCCGAAAAATCACATAATCCGTTAAGATGCTAATCTAATATTTTACAGTTATTAGCCTATTTACTTTTTAATATTTTTCTGCGATTGTATTAAATATGCTTTTATCAAAAGAACAATACTTTATAAAAAAAATATAATCTTATGTACAAAGTTATACATAAACAAAATTTTTAAAGAGTGTCATTTTAATTGCTTAGAAACTTATGATACGATAGGTGTTTAATAATAAAATATTTTTGCAATTGTTTAATAGGTAAACAATTATAATATAAAACCCACCAAGTAGAAACTCCTTAAAAGAGGAACTCTCAGTAAGCACCCGCTTTGTGTAAGAAATCCGACTGAATTGCAACTCGCAGTAACACTTCTCCCTCAATCACTTCCACTAACGAGTCTTTTGGTGGGGAAAAGCAATCACACAGAATAAAAGATGCAATATCAATTTATCAGCTCCGACCCATTGTTGTACCCATCATACGGCCCTGCAACAAAACATCCGAACCAATCACATGACAGGCATTTCCTCTCCAGGGCCCACTTTCCACGAAAGTCGATTAATAGGATTGGAGGGGGAAATAAATCCTTTCTGGGCAATAAAAGAATCAGCATCTGTTACCAACCCAACAATACAATCAGCGCCGTGCAAAAAAACAGATACATCCCCAATAGGTTATCTGAGATACTGGAGATCTAATCACGTTTCCTCCCATTCGAGCTAACATCCTGTTTTCACAGTAAGAAGATGTTTTCCTCCCATGCTTCAGGAATCGGAAGTTACTTCCTCTTTTCCATATTCATGGCTAATGCATGCAGCCCCCACCATGCACTGGAAGATGTTTCTGCCAAGTTAATGATTTGCTTGCTGCATCATTTATGGCTCGGATTTCGCTACTGATGTGTAGGAACAGCATGGAAGGAATAGTAAGTTGAATTCCATCCTTCTGGAGAAATGTTTTCCTTTTCAAGCTGTATTTTATACGAGTACCATGTTCTAATAACCATAATCGCCTTAAGGTAGTGCTCTTAGAATTTTTTCTCCTGTTTCATTGCTGCTTCTGTATCTATTCTACGTAACATATGTGAATAAGAATTTTATATACAATAAATATCATCTTTTTCTTTGCTAACTTCCTATTTTGAAAAAAAGTAGGACACATTTTTTCTTTAGACAAATTAATTAATATTTCCATTCTTATATTTATAAAACACTTAAATAATTAATTGCATACAATGTCAGTTATTGATTACTTAAAAAATAATTCGTAACACATATTTGCGTTATTTTTTTATCAGTTTTAATTTTAACTTTAAATTCAAACGTGATTTTACAATGCAATTTGAATGAAATTATATATATTGCCATCTGCAGAACACAATGCATGTGAGTTTGTATACTGGATTAAATTTGTGAAAAACATAGCGTTCATTAATGTTTCACGATTGAATTAGCTCTTCTCACGCGACCTTCCGTGACCTTGAAACTACAATTAAATACCTAGTATAATACGTAGAAACTGTAATCTTAACCTAGACAAATGCTTTGCCTAAAATTCATTCTTCTTAACTGATCTCATCTACATAATAGGATTTCATTTTCCACCAGTGTATTTTGTCACCATATTTTAATATATACAAAATAATCAGTAGAAAAGACGTTATAAATAAATCAACATCAGAGTTTAACTCAACAAATTCATGAGGTGCTTTGTTTAAGAATTTTTTTTATCTCTTTAATTTTGAATTAGGGGAACTAATTTCACTGCATTTACATATTTATACTCGCTGTAAGCTCATTAAAATTCGGTTAGACTCAAATATCTTAAGCGTAGATCAGCGTTAAATAAATAACCGTTTTATTATTTAAATCATAAATTCTTAAGTTTTAAAGCCAAGCATCATAAACTAATTGACGTCAAATTTCTGATTCCCAACTTTAAAAATCTTATCGTAGCTTTAAATTCGTGACCTAGAAAGTCCTCGGGCTTTCTGGTTCGTATTAATCAAATATAAATCGTCCTGCATGATTATAGTATTTCAAAAATCTGAACTACCAGTCTAGACGCCATCATAGATTCTTACGATGACGCCAGAACTTAAATAGGATCACATGAGAGACGTTATATGCTGACATTTTCTTAAATTAAAGCAGCTGTTGAACATGTAATTGCAATTCTCCACATCTGCTATGAAGGATCCACACTAATGTAATAACGGATTCCACTTATGAAATGTTATTCAAATGATTTTTTTAAAAGTAATTTGACTTGTCTTAAATGGCATTACATGTTTTACGAGACAAGGGAATTATTTCGATATGTGGCATAACATGATGTTTGATTTCGACTGAATATTTTTGTAATTGCAAACAACGAATTAATAAATTCATAACTGTGCCAAGACTTTTAGGTTTTCTATTTCCGCCATTCATAGTTAAGTTAAATGTCTGGCTGACTGAAGTTTATAATTCATATTTGTTTACTACATTTGTTTTCTTTGAAATATACAGAAAATCACGAGGATTTATTTAAAGCTAAAATCTAAAAAAAAATTAGTAAATAATATTTATACTTTTTTTAGGTATAATCTTTTTAAAAATTATGCATACAAATAAGCATAATGCACACTATCAAATTAAAAATGCAAATAATTGCATATGTAACAATGCATTTTATCTATATATTTCATCAGTTATATCTACACTCATGTCCATAAATTAAGGATAATTCAGAATCACACAGAAATTGAACTCTAAAATAAAAATTTCACCTGTAGAATTATAACACACATCTTGAAGAAGAATATGCAAATTACAGGAAATCACCAGATGGCGCGGATAATACGTCACAATGACGAGAGTGTAAGAGAGGGGTATATAAGGAATGGTGGCAAAGAAGTAAAATTTTTCACAAGCGCTTTAAAAGCCTTTGAGTGCAATAACCGCATAGTTATGGCACAAAGGAAGCATTTGGATGATTTTTTGCGTGGTAGAATTATCGGACGACTGGAATGTGGACGTACCCAGCTGGAAGTATCCGAGGAACTTGGAATCGCCCAGAGTGTCATCTCCAGGCTTTAGCAACGATTCCAAGATGATGGTAATGTGAGTAGATGTTACAGCACATGTCGCCCCCGAGTTACAACACCGAATGAGGACCGGTATTTAGCAGTTACTGCCAAAAGAAACAGACGGATTACAGCATCAGACCTGTCTCGTCAGCTCTCTCCAGCTACCGGTACAATAGTTTCAAGGCAGACCGTGTACAGACGTTTAGGGCACATTGGTCTATATGCTCGTAGGCCTGTCAGATGTGTTCCACTTACCGCAACTCACTGTCGCCTGCGATTAACCTGGAGTAGAGAGCCTGCATTGTGGACACCGCAACAGTGGTATGGTGTAATGTTTTCCGACGAGTCCAGGTTTAGTTTGCAGTCTGATTCTCGCCGGACTTTCATATGGAGAGCGCCAGGTACCCGTTACCACCAAGAGAACACCATTGAACGACACCCATTACGGTGGTGCAGGATGTCTCGTTTGGGGAGGAATTATTCTTGGTTCCAGAACTGACCTGCATGTTCAGAGTGTAACGATGACAGGCCACATCTATCGGGATGTCATTCTGGAACAACATGTACGTTTGTTTCGGGGCGCCATGGGTGCTGAATTTCTGTTTATGGAAGACAACGCCCGTCCTCACCATGCAAACATTGTAGACGAATGCCTTCAATAGGAGGATATCACCCGTATGGATTGGCCAGCATACTCACCGGACTTGAATACAATAGAGCATGTGTGAGATATGCTTGGCCGACGAATTGCAGCCTTTCAAACCCCTCCCACCTGTCAACCGGAACTTCGGAGGGCATTGCTTGATGAGTGGTGTATTATTCCCCAAGATCAGATTGCTAATTTGATACTCAGCAAGCCTAGGCGTTGTAAGGCCTGTATTGCATCGTCCGGGAGACATACTCCATATTAACCATCATACTAACCATGTTAAACTGTTTTTTGTAAATAGGTTATTTTTTGAAATTTGCTCCAGGGAGTAAAAATCGCAATTTTTATTAATTATGTCAAACATATAGCATCTTTTTTGCTCTTTACCTTTTGTTTAATAAATAGACTTTACAAATAAGTCAAATTTGTTTTGCTTCTGTCTCTTTCTTTGCCTGGACTTCATTATCCTTAATTTATGGACATGAGTGTATATTTTTAATAACAATCTCGTATCAAATATATAATATGGACTATTATCGATAAGTAAAATATTTATGGCTTTACATGTTTTATGAGACAAGGGAAAAATAACGCTTATT
The DNA here is from genome assembly GCA_021605075.1 of Caerostris darwini. Classification (NCBI taxonomy): domain Eukaryota; kingdom Metazoa; phylum Arthropoda; class Arachnida; order Araneae; family Araneidae; genus Caerostris; species Caerostris darwini. The sequence continues at coordinate 99,375 of BPLQ01008721.1, forward strand.
ATTTTTCAAATGTAATGTTTTTAAAAAAATAAAAATATAAATAAATAGCATATACAATGAATTAAAAATACAAATAAATGCCTAGATAAAAAACGCATTTTTGACTAAGTTATCAGTTATATCTATATTTTCTTATAAGAATCTCGTTTAAAATACATAAATTAAATTTTTATCTATAAGTAAAATATATACGAAAAAAAAAAATAAAACTTTAAAATAAAGACATATTTTGAAAAAGAATTAATAAAAAATGCGAATAATTAATTTGGCAGATGTTGTTGACAAAAGATTATAAAAAAATGAAATCTTGTTTGCTTTGTAGAAAATAAATGAAAGGAAAATTATTTTAAAGAGTTGTGATATGTTTATTAATTTTCAATTAAAAAATATTTTAATATTTTATGTTTATTTTCAATTTAATAGTATACCAATGCCTTACATAAAGCTTTTAAGAAAACTCATTCTTAAAAGCTTTATGTAAGTAATAAGCTTTATTAACTTATTCTCCATTCTTATTCTAATATCTAATGGATTCCGCTCTTCATAGTTTGCAAGCAATCAATTGAATAATTGGGAAGACCTTTTTTTAAAATTAATGATTTATTTTGATATAGAAAGTTAACTTTTATTTTATTAAATTGTTTAATAGAATTTCAAAATTACATTTAAAACTAAACGTAACTAGAATTTACAACTGAGCAACAAAATTTAAATTGATTAAAAAAATGCCCTTTGACCTTTTGGAAGTAGATTGCACATATTTAAATGAAAAATCAGAATAATATTTCCATATTTCTAGAAATTATGTTTAAAATGTTATTCTGAATTTAACTTTGTTTTAACTTGTATGATTGAAAACTTTCCACTTTGTATTGCTTAATACTAAAGATACATATCATTTATATATAAATATATGTTCAATGCCTAAAAATATTAATTATTAATTAATAAAAAAAAATGTCTTGACGTTTTTTCTTGTTTAATCTATCTTGGAGCTTCTTTTGAAAGAAGAATGTAGTGTGGACATTTTTGTTTGCGTTACATTTGTTCAAGACATTACGATTTGAACTAAGTTTTGAATGGAAAACTCACTGTAATGATGTCAAGTTTAAACAGCTTTACTTTACTACCAGAGAATATAGTTACTGAATAGTATACAAATACATAAATAATAGTATATATATATAGTATATATATTGTATATATATGCTGAATAGTATGTATATACAATAGTATACATAAAGCATGTATGCCTATGACATAGATTTCACAGGCAAGAGACAGAAAAATGTTAAAACGTGTTTTTATAACAATTCTCCAACAACTTTTTTTTAAGAAAAACAAATAAAAATAAATGCCACAATTTGAGAAACTATTTTTATATAAACTTGTTATTCATAAAAAAATGGGATAAATAAATGCTTTTATAAAATGCCTTTATAAATGCTTGGATAAATAAATGCCTTTAACATATTCAGAAGTAAGTCTACATCTTTAATTTTTTTTTTTTTAAATTTAACATCAAGAGATAAATAATCCAACCAAATTGAAAATATTGAGAATGCCTTACTTCAAATCATATTCTTTGCAAAATATAACGAATATGTTATTATAAATTCGAAACCAAAATTCACACATCTTAAAAATTAAACGGTATAATAATATGAATTTTAAAACAAAAATTAATATCTTGTGATTAAAGATGTTTAAAAATAGGTTTTTTTAATTGAATTCAAAAAATAAAAGTCATTTAATATTTAATATGTTAAAAATTGTCTTTGTAAACTTATATTTTTACATTGAATAATTTTAATAATACTTCAAATACATAACAAATAAAATTAATTCATAATATTAGAATTTCCTACATTTTTTGAACAATAATATCAAATATTTTTATCATATTTTTTAAGTTAAATATTTCGAGTTTGCAAGTTAAACTGAATTTCAACCTGAGCCACAGTCTGGCCAAATGCTATTTTCCTTCAATTTTTTTTCTAAGTATTTAAAGACTTGAAAAATTAATTGAAATGTACATGATTATTGCACTAATGTGGAAATCACTAAGGACATTTTAATTATAGTTTAATAAATTAAAATAGAAAATAATAAATATATTAAGATCAAAATTAATAAAACAAAATATTGACACTAAAAAAAAATATTACAGCAAATTAATGAAGCAAATATTAATTAAAGTTTTATGTTAATTTTATACTTCAACTCTTAAAATAACGTTATTGAGACATTAAAAAGTTTTTAGTGTTCTGTTGATTCAGAAAGAAACATAAAGGGATTCCAAGTTATTAACTTCATCAAGTTATTAATAATTAAATTATAATTGAGAGAATTTCATCAAAATGCATAAAACTTCCTTAATTCACTTTTTGTTTCCATTAACAATGCCTTATTTTGTCATTAGAAACTTCTCCTTTTAAAGATTTTCAGTCTTTAAAATCTATTAACAACGAAGATACTAGATTAATTTTTATAATGATCCTATAAAACTAATTAATATTAACTATTAGCATTGTTATTTCTGAAACTATTTTGTTTTACATAATATTTTAAATTGAATTGTTTCAGAAAGATAATACAAAATTAGTGTCATCGTAACTATTTTTTAGTATTTTTTGAAAAATATTTTAACTAAATCATGTTTCTTTCCTTTCCTTAAAATTAATCTATTTTTACCACCTTCTCACTATGCATAATATGAATAAATTAGTGTAATTCATTTGTCAACAGATAATGTGAGGGGCAAAATATGTATTGTATGTATTAAGTATGTACTGTATAATCTGATCAGCTTTTACTTCATTTGATCTCATTGAACACTATTGGGAATTCCCCGAAATTATCTTCTTACATTATCTTTAAATGAGTCCATGTCCAGGTCCCTCCATGTTATTTCTTTGCTTTTCATTTAAGTATCCCACAACTGAATCACCATTATACAAAGTAGATACCAAACAATATTTTACAAATAATACGATACATATTTTTCATTTACAAGCATCTATTTAAATATTAAATTCAAAAATTTAATTCTTTTTTTCCCTTAAAATTGCTCTTTTATGTAAAACATAAGTAATAATTGAATAGATTGCAAGACATCAAAAGACATGCAGTAAATAAATTTATAAAGAACAGTTAAAACCAAATTTTATGCTTTTATTTTATTTATTCCTTTAATTATTTTAATTATTCCAGACTTTCCTTAAGTTTTGCATAGTTAAAAGATTGGATATAATTCTTCAAAGTATATAGATTTATTTAACCTCATATAAATATGTGTTTTCTTTAATTTACTTTCCTCTGCTGTCTTTATTTTATTTTATTTATAGTAAAATGTTTAAAATATTCAAGCAAAAATTTGCTGTAAAAAGGTAATTTTATTTTATTATTTAATAATCATATATGCAAAACACTGTTATCCATGTTATTTCCTTAAATGAATGTTCTATATCACAGAAACTATCTTAAAAATCAATCCTAACATAATTTCCAAAGGCATGGAAAAATGTAATTAAGAATATCTGCGCTTCCAGCATTGCTAAAGAATTTCTAAGATTATATTTGTGTACTTCGAAAAGTGAAAAATCACCTTGAACTCAAACAGCAAGACCTCATTAAAAATGGATTCAAATCCTGTTATCTTCTAGAACAGATAACTGTAAGGTATTCAAGAAGTTGCAGCGAATTTCGGTCTTTCAAAAGTGATGCAGACATATTTTAGTTATTCCTATGAAATATTTCTGTTTCATAGGCACTATCCTTAAGTATTCACATTTCATAAGAATAATCATGGAAGAATTGTTTTGTCCCCTCCTTTATAGAGAAATGTCTCCTTAAAATTTCGAGTTCTCCGTGTTTACTTTCATAAAATATTTCCATTATTTACCTTAATAGATATAACGTGAGATCCTACTTATTTGGAAATCAACTTAACTAAGATCTCTGAAGGCTATCAGAGATCTTAGAAGTTGCGCTCCAGAGAATTTCCTTCCACATCAGTTACGGTAATAAAAGGGTGGAATTAATGAATGAAACACATTTTTAACGGCTCTTTACAATATAAGTTATGAGAATCTGTGATGTAAAAGGTATTTATTGTTCCTCGTCATTTATATTTGTTAGAAATCGAAATATCTGAATTTATTTTATTATTAGCTATGAATTTTTTTATATATAATTTTACTTAAAATATCCAGTTGATCATTAAATCGTTACATTATGATGACCTACGATTAAAATAAATTTCAAATTAAAATTATACATTATACTGCAATCAGAGAATGGTTAGAATTTAAATTACACTACCTATTTAGAAGGGAAAAATGCTTAAGAGGATTCTCAGCTAGAAACTGCATTCTCATTCTTGTAGATATTGATGTATTTCATGTAAAAAAAGAGTACACTGGCTACGCTTCGTGCAGTAAGCAACGGAATCCATTGCAGCATGATCATAGCTTACCAAGAATGTAGCTCATCATTTTATGAAATTGTCGCTGGCAATTCGTAATATATCATACTTTAAGAAAATATAAAATTGAGGTCTTCAGAGAATCTGAACAGCACACCATGGAGTGGCTCCACAGTCCCCGTTCACTACCTCCAGAGAGGACAGACATGTCCTTATGGCCTTGAGGGATCCTTTCCGTATCCCTGAGTCAGGAACTTCAATCATTTGCTAGACAATGTCTACAGCACCAAGGTTACAATTGCTTTTATTTAATATTGTAACACAGAAAGACTCACATAATGCATGCATTAAACTATGGACATGGAAATAGGAGTGGAATTACATCGTCTTTTCATACGAATTCCACTTCTTCGTGCAGCATCATGATGACCTTATTTGTGTGTGGTAGCACGACAATCAAAATTTTCATTCATCTTTGTCATTAGTCCTTACTTGGATAATTGTTATATAATATAATCCTGGCTATCTGTTGTTCACATATTCGATAATTTAGACAACTCTCATTATATTTTAGTTGAAAAAAAAGTGGTTTTTTCACTAAACTTGATATTTGAAAGTTGTTATTTCTTTGCTTGTTATTAACAATTATTGAACGAAATTAACTACAACTATCTTACTATTAAGATAGTTGTAGGATATACCCACAGATTTAAACGCTATGTCAAAGTCTATATCAAATAAAAACTCTGTAATAGCTTTCATTATTATCCAAATGTTTTCTCAAAAAATAGAGAAATAAATGCGAAGTAAAAGGTGAAAAAATTTATCTTATGAAATGCAGCAATTACTACAGGAAAAAAACCTTTTCTTACTTTATTCTACGCTTTCAGTAGATTTATGTATGAGTCAGTCAAAGCCCTACCTAGTCATTTGTCAAGTATAACTTTGACCGAAAAAAAGCACAAATGCTTTGCCTCTGTTCACATTGTAATGTTAAGCTCCGTCGCAGGTTTATCTCCAGTTCTTAAACTTGAAAAATAAATTAGTCTCTTATATACCAGAAAAAAAGTGCAGAATCCATCCGTAAATATTTATCATCGTGTTGGTGGACAGTATATCGAAGGAAATTCAAAATAAATTTATTTTCATTAAAATAGAGAATACAAAGTTGGTTGTGCTTTACTCTGTGGGTAAACTAAAAAGGAAGCCCGAACTGAACTGTCAGAAGCCCCAATCTTTTTTTTCAATTCTTTTATTTAATTTTTGTTTATGTCTTTTTCTGCATTTTGTCTGGTAACTCCAACAGAGTTTGTCTTATGTCGAGTACTTTGGATGCACAAAAGTATTTCAATAGAACTTCTTCCATACTTTATTTAGCGTAAAAGATGATCTGAGGCAGAAATTTTCGTCTAAATATGCTCTTTTCTGTTTTACTAGTTCTGGAGAATAACTGGTCTGTAATCAAGGGACAGTTAAACGACAGTGAAAGGAACGATAATAAGGAACGATTCGAGTTTATATTGAAAAAGATGGATGATACATATCCGCAACATTAAGCATGAAATTTTGATTCTTAAAATACTTTTCTAGAGTTTATCTGGAATGAAGGAAGTCATCCGTTTTTTGATGATAAACTTTAAAGATAACTATTTTTTTATATTTAATGGGATACATACTATAGTAAAAAAATCATTGTTATTATTTAATAAATTCTTCATATTTGTAAATGTCTGTTTAAAATTTATTTTAATGATAAAATAGTATTATTATATTTAAATATCAAAATACATAACAATTTTTAGTGTAAATTACAGTTTTCCTAATTATATATATCAAATTATTATTATTTCGATATCTATTTGTATTTACATTTTCCCCCCATATTTGCTGTTGTTTCTTATTCCATTTGGTAGCCATCTAGAACAAGCCCACGAACCCGTATGGACTCATGGTTGTAAAGAAAGGGAACAGCTTCTGTTGGGATGGAACATCCAAGAAGAAGATAAAATCTAGATCTAATCTAAAATATCATTCAACCCCACCACAGAATTTTGATTTGACTCTGTGACAATCTACAGTCATATGAAACCGGGAACTACGGCTTAAAGTGGATTCCGAACCACTACAATCATCCATGACACGTTCAAGACTTGAATCCCAAACCTGTGGCACCGAGTGCCAGAATGCTAGCTACTCGGCCATCAGTCTAACCACTCGGCCCTTCTTTGTCTATTAATAAAAGTTACTGAAAAAATAAAGTAGTATCACAATAGTTATAGGCAAGGCCAACAGATTTAAAAGCTAAGGTACATTTCATATAAAATAAAAACTTTCTAAGCGCTTTCATTAATATTCAAAAGTTTTCTCCATCAAAATATGGATAACAAATTAAAAAAGGAAAAAATACGAAAGTAAAAGGTGAAAAAAATTTCATTTTATGAAATGCAGCAATTGCTACAAGAAAAAAAAATTTGTGTACTTAATTCTTTGCTTTCAATAGATTTATGTATGAGTCAGTCAATGCCCGACCTATTCATTTGCTAAGTATAACTTTGACCGAAAAAAAGCACAAATGCGTTGCCTCTGTTCCCATTCTAATGTTAACTTCCTTCAGTTCTTTCAACCTGAAAAATAAATACGTCTTTTGTATACAACAAAAAAAAGGTGCGGAATCCATCACCAACTGAGTAAACGTCAAAGCTGCAATATTTATCTGTATATATTTATCATCGTGTTGGCAGACAGTATTTCGAGAAAAATCCAAAATAAATTTACTTTCCTCAAAAAAAAAAAAAAAAAAAAAAAAATAGAATACAAAGTTGGTTGTGCTTTACTGTGTGGGCAAACTCAAAAGGAAGCCCGAATTGAACTGTTAGAAGCATCAAACTTTTCTTCTATAATTCTTTTATGTAGTTTTTTATTTGAATTTTTCCACATTTTTTCTGGTAACTCCCACAGAGTTTATCTTCTGTCCAGTACTTTGGATGCAAAAAAGTATTTCAATAGAATTTCTTCCATACTTTATTTCGCGTAAAAGATTAACCGAGGCAGAAACTTTCGTCTAAATATGGTGTTTCTCTTTTACTATTTTCTGGAGAATAACTGGTCTGTAATCAAGGGACAGTGAAACTGCAGTGAATGGGAAGAAAATAAGGAACGATTCGAGTTTATATTGAAAAAAGATGGATGATACATAATCGCAACATTAAGCATGAAATTATGACGCTTAAAATACTTTTCTAGATTTTTATCTGGAACGAAGGAAGTCATCCGTTTTTTATGATATACTTTAAAGATAACTGTATTTTTAGATTAAATGTAACATTTTTTTCATGCATACTACATTAAAAAAATTATTATCATGAATATATATTATTATCATAAATCTATTTATCATGAATATATATTTTTAGATAGCATTACAATAATTTTCATTAAGTTTCAAAATATTACTTTAATTTATACGTTGAACAATATAAATAAATTTAATGCATATAAATGCAATTTATTACTTATTTACTTATTAGTAAGTTCATTTGTATTTGTTAAAAAACATTTTGTTTTATCACTAAGGTTGTTATTCGAATGCTGTTATTTCTTTGCTTGTTAACAACAATTATTGAACGAAATTAACTGCAACTATCTTACTATTAAGATAGTTGTAATATATACCAACAGATTTAAATGCTATGTCAAATTTTATATAAATCAAAAACTTTCAAATAGCTTTCATTATTATTCAAAAGTTTTTTCAATAAAAAAAAATGGAGAAAAAATAAGACAGTAAAACGTGAAAAAAATTTCATTTTATGAAAAGCAGCAACTGCTGCGAGAAAAAAAAACTTTGTTTACTTATTACTTTTCTGTCAGTAGATTTATGCATGAGTCAGTCAAAGCCCGACCTATTCATTTGTCAAGTATAACTTTGACAAAAAAAAGCGCAAATGCGTTGCCTCTGTTCCCATTGTAATGTAAAGTTCCGTCGCAGGTTTTTCTCCAGTTCCTTCAACCTGAAAAATAAATACGTCTTTTGTATACAAAAAAAGGTGTGGAATCAATCACCAACTGAGTAAACGTCAAAGCAATATTTATCTGTATATATTTATCATCGTGTTGGCAGACAGTATTTCGAGGGAGATCTAAAATAAATTTATTTTATTTAAAAAAAAAAATAATAAATAAATAAATAAATAGAGAATAAAAAGTTTTTTGCGCTTTACTCTGTGGATAAACTCAAAAGGAAGCCCGAATTGAACTGTCAGAAGCACTGACCTTTTTTTCTGCAATTTTTTTTATTTATTTCTTGTCTCTCTTTTTTCTGGTAACTTCCCACAGAGTTTGTCTTCAGTCCAGTACTTTGGATACAAAAAAGTATTTCAATAGAACTTCTTCCATACTTTATTTAGCGTAAAAGATGATCTGAGGCAGAAATTTTCTTCTAAATATGGTCTTTCTGTTTTTCTATTTCTGGAGAATAACTGGTCTGTAATCAAGGGACAGTGAAACGGTAGTTAATGGGAAGAAAATAAAGAACGATTCGGGTTTATATCGAAAAAGGACGGATGATACATATCCGCATGAGATTTCGATTCTTAAAATATTTTTTCTAGATTTTATCTGGAACAAAGGAAGTCATCCGTTTTTGATGATATACTTTAAAGATAACTATAATTTTAGGATTTAATGTGCTCCATACTATATTTTAAAAAAAAAAAAATTATTATTATTACTTAATAAATTCCCCATAATTGTAAATATCTGTTTAAAATATATTTTAATGATAAAATAGTATTATTATATTTAATTATCAAAATATATAGCAATTTTTAGTGTAAAGTACAGTAATACTAACTATATATATATAATTATAATTATTTCTATATATATTTGTATTTACAGTTTCTCCCAATATTTGTTGTTGTTTCTTCTTCCATTTGGTAGCCATCTAGACCTATCCCACGAACCCGTATGGACTCATGATTGTAAAGAAAGGGAATAGATTCTGTTGTGATGGAAGACCCGTAGGTAGAAGTTCGACTTGGCTCCGTGACGTTCTACAGTCATATGAGACCGGGACCTAGGGTTTAAAATGGATTCCGAACCACTACAATCATACATGGCACTTCCGGGACTCGAATCCGAAACCTGTGGTACAAAAGGCCGGCTCGTTAGCCACTCCGCAATCAGGCCTCTTCGTTGTCTATTAATTACAGTTTTTGAACAAACTGAAAAAGTAGCAAAATAGTTTTTGGATCTGTCAACAGATTTAAAACTATGACAAATCTTATATAAAATTAAAAATTTCTAATAGCTTTTATTATTATTCAAAAGTTTTCACAATAAAAAAATGGATAAAAAATAAATGGTGAAGAAAAAGATGAAATAAACAGGTAAAAAAAATTTCATTTTATGAAATACAGCAATTGCTACCAGAAAAAAAACTTTCTTTTTTATTTAATTCTTTGATTTCAGTAGATTTATGTATGAGTCAGTATTATTTATGTATAGTCCCAACCTATTCATTTGTTAAGTATAACTTTGACCGAAAAAAAGCACAAATGCTTTGCATCTGTTCGCATTGTAATGTTAAGATCCCTTCACAGGTTTTTCTTCAGTTCTTTCAACCTGAAAAATAAATACGCCTTTTGTATACACAAAAAAGGTGCAGAATGCATCACCAACTGAGTAAACGTCAAAGCTGCAATATTTATCTGTATATATTTATCATCGTGTTGGCAGACAGCATTTCCAGAAAGATCCAAAATAAATTTATTTTCCTTTAAAAAAATAACAGAATGCAAAGTTGGTTGTGCTTTTTTACTCTGTGGGCAAACTCAGAAGGAAGTCCGAATTGAACTGTCAGAAGCACCAACTTTTTTTTTTTTTTTCAATTCTTTTATTTAGTTTTTCTTTCTCTCTTTTTTTTGTATTTTTTTCTGGTAACTCCTACAGAGTTTGTTTACTATCCAGTACTTTGAATGCAAAAAAAGTAAGTCAGTAGAACGTCTTCCATGCTTTATTTAGCGTAAAAGATGATGTGAGGCAGAAATTTTCGTCTAAATATCTTCTTTCCTTTACTATTTCTAGAGAATAACTGGTCTGTAATCAAGGGACAGTGAAACGGCAGTGAATGGGAATAAAATAAGGAACGATTCGGGTTTATATCGGAAAAAAGCTGGATGATACATATCCGCAACATTAAGCATGAAATTTCAATTCTTAAAATACTTTTCAAGATTTTATCTGGAGCGAAGGAAGTCATCCGTTTTTTGATGATATATTTTAAAGATAACTACATTTCTAGATTTAATGAGATACATACTATCGTAAAAAAATCACTGTTATTACTTAATAAATTCTCCTATTTGTAAATATCTGTTTAAAATATTTTTAATATTAAAATAATACTATTATAATTAATAATCATATATACAGCAATTTTTAGTGCAAAATACTTTCATACTAATTATTTATATAAAAATATTTTTATTTCTATATCTATTAGTATTTACTTTTCTCCTCATACTTATTAGAGGTATTAGGGGTAATTGACTAGCTCTCTGATCTTTGGTACCACACGCTTCAGGTTTGTTAGTGTCAGCGTTTGTTAGTGGTTCGGAATCAAAGTTAAACTGTAGGTCCCAGTCTAATTAGTCCAGAGCTTGCAAAATATGACCGTAGAGGGACAAACCAAATCAAAGTCAAACTAAACCAAACCTAGTATTTATCAAGAATATATCTTTTTAGATAGATTTACAATAATTTTCATTAAATTTTAAAATTTGCTTTAGTTTATACACTGAACAATAAAAACAAATTTAATGCACATATTGATTTAAAGGACTTATTTGATTTAAAGAATTATTAAAATTATTTAAATGAAATATATGCTTATTGTTTTAAGAATGCAATGCTTATACTTAGCAATACTTCACTTTATAGTTCTTTTTTATTATTGTTACTTTTATAATTTATTTTTTTATTTTCTATGATATATTTTATTGATATTTATCATAATTGTTACACTACAAGAAAATGACCATCCAATTATTATAAAGAAATTAAAAATGATTATGATCATATATTCAGTTTTAAAAGAAATATACAAATATGTATATAAATTCTGATAATCAATAATAATGAAAAGTGTTTTTCTATTTTATATAGCTTATGATTTAATTTAATAATGTTTCTAAACTTTAAAAGCTTTATTTCATCATATGAAAATAATTACTTAAAATACTTAATCCATTTTTAGTTGTAAGAAGCAATCTATTTATTTAAAAATATTTTAACTTCTGGAAAGTAAAAAAATACTTATCTTACTTACTTTTCAAAAAAAGATTCCAGCGTAATTTCGATTATATGTATTTCCAAGTATGTGTGCATTTCTAATTTTCTACACAATTTATCAAAAAAACTTTTAAGTATTTTTTCTTGTAAAATGGCATAAAGCATTTTTAACTTTTACAAAATTAAATTTTTATGTTAAATATCAGCATTTTTTATGTATTGCAAATTTGTTTCATCTTACTAATTTCAACAAAATGAATCACATAAACTTGAATAATATTATTTTATTTTTGTAAAGAAGTTATATTTTATTTCATAAATATTTATTAGCAAAACAGCTTAAAGTCTTATGTTATATTCACGATGGCTTTACTTTATTTTTAAATATATTTAAATAAAAAAAAAATTTAGAATTATTTTTTGAATATGTAACGTCAAATTAGAATTAATTATAAAAGAAAATTTAAACTTTTAATTCCTTTATTCAAAGTTCATTTTTTTGATAAACTGAATAAAACTTAAACAATGAATGTTACAAAAGTGAAAACCATACATTTTTTTTTTCATATTTAAGCATATTTAATAAAGTTTTGTTATTTTTTTTAAAATTATGTTTTGTTGCTCAAAATCATATTTTTATCTTGAAAGTTTTTATTACTTATTCAATTTGTAACTCGTTTTGTTTTTGAAAAATACATATTTTATAATATTTTTAATACTACGAAAAGAATGGGTAAAAGGATGATATTTCACCAAAAGAAATAAAAGTAAACAAACCTTTACAAAAAATAGAAAATTTGATAGAGCTATTATTAATTAATTGTTTTAGATATTTACCAATGGAAGTAAGAAATTAGTCTATGTATTATATTTACTTTTGAATTCCTGTGTTGTTGGTTTAGTTTGTTGCTCTACGGTCATTTTGATCACACTTTAGGTTAACTAGACCAGGACCTACAAATTAAACTGGATTCCAATCTACTAACATACAGCCACGACACAGCTAAGGATTCGACCTTCAAGTATATGATACCAAACGCCAGAGCGCTTGTCAATTGGCCATATGTCTCTTCTGTGTTGTAGATGACTGCTGCCTAAAATAGGAGCCTAATATAAATCTGCAACTTTTAGTTACTTTGAAAATACTGACCAGAAATAAATTTCTGTGGATACAACATTGGTAATACAAGATGGTAATTTCTGGGAAGGAAATGAGATGGTTTGTTGTATGGATGGATTGTTGCATGGATGGATTGTAAGATGGATTATTGTATGGATAGATTGTTATATGGATGGACTGTAAGATGGAGTGTTGTATAGAGGGATTTTGAGATGGATGGATTGTTGTATGGATAGATTCTTATATGGATGGACTGTAAGATGGAGTGTTGTATGGAGGGATTTTGAGATGGATGGATTGTTGTATGGATGGATTGTAAGATGGATTGTTGTATGGATGGATTGTAAGATGGATTGTTGTATGGATGGATTGTAAGATGGATTGTTGTATGGATGGATTGTAAGATGGAGTGTTGTATGAAGGGATTGTGAGATGGATGGATTGTAAAATGAAGTGTTAAATGGATGGATTGTAAGATGGAGTGTTGTATGGATGGATTGTCAAACACTTTCGAGCAAAACTCCTACAGAACATATATAGTTCGATGAGACGTATAAGGAAGAATCTTATCGTGGATCAATACAACACCAACAGAGCATTCTGTGCCTCTTCTACTGAATGGTCTTTGTTCAACAATATAATCACAGATATAAATTTCACCCACAGTTGGCGGAAAAAGAACTAAATAGGTTCCCCACAAAATAATTAAATCTCAACATGGAACGCCAACGAATCTAAAGCCTGTAAGTCTGCTCATTGTTCCATATAATTTTATACTTGAATTACATCTAACTTGATATATCGATTTTGCAGAACCTATATAGATGTCTAGGATAGGGTCTAGATCCGATTAGATATATAACTGCTCAACCAATAGAAAACCTAATTCGCATTTGTAGAAAAAACCATTCGACTTTTGGTATAAACTTTGTTTGTAAAAAAAGGGATTATTACCTTGTTCTCTCAAATTTTTAATTGTTAGTGTTACTTCAGTTTTTAAATCGACATCTTAACCTTCTACAAAGGTGTTAAGACCAGAGATTTGGAAGTGCAAAATGCCTCATACTATAATTCATCTTGAATCATTCAGATTTGCTCATTCGCGTTTTGTTAGGATAACCTACCATTTTTTGGTGGACAGGGAATAAGCACTTCTTAAATAAGAAGGGCAACAAGGCTTTTTTTTCTAACAAGCCTTCCTAGGCTAATTCTAAATTTATAATCATAAATGAATGAATACTTCCAGAGTAGCATGAGGTACACAATCTCCATTTCTTTTCGATCCCAAAGTAAGTCCTTTCCAATCTACGTATTTATCATTCCCGTGAATAACAAAATCATGTGGTAAAAAGCGAGAACTTTCAGTTTCGAAACTCACAGTTTCCAATGATGCCATTTTACACTTCAGACATAAAAATAAACATTTACAATTTACCATTTTGTTTTCCTTTTACCAAATATTCATTATTTTTTTGATATCTAATTTAATTATTTTAAATACTTATCTTAATAAAAGTACATGTTTTCATGAAATAAAAAAATTAAAAAACAAATAAAGTAAAATCTTTATTTTTACTTGCATGACGCCAGTCGACCAAAATCTGCTTTCTATGACATTCTACTTCCGCCTACTTAATACTTTATTCCTAAAACGGGGACGGCTCTACTTCGCAATCCTTTGATAAGGGCCGGACATATGTTTCTAACAAGCCCAGAAAATCTTTGTCTGTCAAATGCAGATGCCCTAATGCCCCCAGATTACAATCTTAATTATAACACTGGGTTCAAAATTCTGGCGAACAAATACTGCGAGTCACCTGGTGCAGATTGGCTTGTTTAAAATTCGAAAGATTTAAGTTGCCGGATTGGATTTGTCTGTCACCCTGTAGGGCTTTTATAAGGCGTAAATTAAGTAATCGATTGTCTTGTTTCGCATTGCTGGAGAAGTAAATTGCTATTTATGATTATCGAGTTACACACAGGTATGTTTATTCAAACAGAGGATTATTCATCCAACTAATATAAATATGGGATCTAGTAGAGGATATATGTTCCATTAACTGGTTAATATACATATTCAGTGACATATTGCAAAATATTTAAACCCATTATTATATTTATGGATGGTAAATGTGTGTATTAATTCGTGGTTTCAGAATAAATAGCAGGGGCGCATAGACTTTTTATGTCTGGTGGTGGATATGTGTTCCATTAACTTTATATACTAACAAGTAAGTATATATATGTATATGTGTACCAACAAGCAACAGTATATATATATATATATACCACAACATTATATATATATTGTTATTTGTGGAAGATAGTTATTAATGAGCATGTATTTATAAATGAAAGAATAAAAAAATGAATCAATAAAAACCCTCCTCGATTTGTTTAGATTACTTCAAAACTTTATGTGTCTCTTTCTTTTAATTCTTTATATATATATCTGGGCAAGTCACCTATTAGTCTTTACCTGCTTTGTTATTCAATGTATTATCTCATAACTTCAAAGGACTCCAACTCAAGATAGAAGCTCGAGGTTGCGAAGCAGCCAAGGTGCTTCGCACCAACACAAATCATTAGCATGTATTAACTCGTGGTTTGAGAATAAATAACAGGGATGCGTGGACATTTTATGTCTGGTGGAGGATATATATTTTTTTAAGAAATTGTAATAAGATTGTTTTTACACAATTCGACAGCAAGCTGTAAAATATGTAAACACTTTATTCTATCTATGGATGCATTAATATGAAGTTTGAATAATGACAAACCTTAAAATAATTTTAAAAAGGTAATTTTTTGGAAACTTTCAGATTTTGATAAAAGATTGAAACATGGAAAATGTTTCACAGCTAACTTTAGAAAAATGTAAGCACTTAAATATTAAATTTAACAAAAAATAAATATTTTATTGAATATTTTCTAACTTATAATGAAATCAGGATGACAATAAACACCTAGTCTAGACATCGAATTATGTTTGTTTCTAAATTTCGTTATGAATTTTATGTTATTGTCGAAAATATATTTTATTTTAAGGCAACAATCCTCTACAATCTTCTAAAAGTTGTTGATAGATAATGCAAAATATAAATTAAATATTTTACAATTTAAATATTTTATTATATAAACAAATAATAAAATAAAAATCCTTTAACTAATGATTATTATTATTGTTTCAAAGCGACAATTAAATTAAATTAGCTCCGTGCGTCAATTTCAGACTCAAACCCAACTTATTATATTTATAAAAAAAAATAATTTTAAGTCTGGATATTAAAACATTCAAAATATAAAAAATATTTGCGGATTATTTTCTCACTTTTTATTTTAACAAAAACCGATATGCATACTGAAATACTTAATAAATAATGTTATAATATAAATAATGTTATAATGTTATAATGACACTCGTCAATTTTATCCACTATTTTGTAATATTGATTTTCACCATAGTGTTTATTTAAATTAAAAATTTATATATGCATGAATATTTTTATCAAATTTTTCAAATTGC
This sequence comes from Caerostris darwini, assembly GCA_021605075.1. Lineage (NCBI taxonomy): Eukaryota > Metazoa > Arthropoda > Arachnida > Araneae > Araneidae > Caerostris > Caerostris darwini. Next base: position 115,740 of record BPLQ01008721.1, read on the forward strand.
ATCCACATCAAATTATAGCGTGATCAAATTACAATTAGCATATGAATATCAAGTCTGCACATTTTCAATAAAGAGCAGTAGTTCTCAATAAAGAAAATTACTACACAAAAAAATTCATGATTCCGGGAATACAAACAGATTCTGATATACTATGTAGGACATCAGTACACTCAATAAAAGTAAATGAAATTTAAGACATCGGATGTACAAATGTTTAATTTTGGGGTTAAACCAGTGGTTCTCAAAGTTTTTTATTTGATTCTCAAACAAACTTGAAAATCTTGCAAATGATTGCCAGCGCACTTCAAACAGATTTCTGAGAAATATATTATGATAG
>BPLQ01008724.1:0-14568 GCA_021605075.1 Caerostris darwini
CTGTAGAACCATATGAGACCGGTAAATACGTTTAAAGTGGATTCCGAACCATTACAAACATCCATGGTACCGCCGGGAGGACACGAATCCGAAACATGCGGTATAAAGCACTAGAGCGCTAGCCACTCGGCCATCAGACCCCACAACTAGGATTATATAGAACAGGATTAAATTAGTTTGTCTAAATTTAGACTTTTCATTGATGTAATTCATATTTCAACACTAATACATTTTGGTAAATGGTATAAATAATACAAAAGCATAATAACGGCAACAATAATGCAATGGCATAATATTACTAACTTATAATTAATTAATTTTAAAGATATCCTGTTTACTTTTAACTCAAAGAACATGTTGTACTTCAAATATATAGAGTCAACTATAAAGATAACAAACTTAGATAAAGAAGTAGAAAAGAATAGGCATATATGAATTAAATTCCAACATATACTAAAACTCAAAACTCAATGAAACTTCACTTAGTTGTTTCAATAACATTATTGTTAATCCTTATATTGTCACATTTCCTGCAAAGTCCTCGACTTATTTCTTTCAAATCCTTTCTATTACACATAACAACATCAGAAAACGACATCGAATAGAAATTACCCAACTAATTCGAAACGAATTCAGAGACCCAAAGGCTTAATTTTCTCAAATTCATTCTAGCTGGCAATAAACGAACAGAACTCGTCGGGGAATTAAATTGCATCCTCAAGGGACAAACAATTAACCGAGAACTTTCGTAACTGAACCTGCTTTGAAACAGTTTTATTACAGGAAAGGCGGACAAGGCACTGGAATCCCCTCTGAATTTCATCCCGAGACTATTTGTGGCGAAATTGTATCCGTTGTATAGAGATGTTTGAAAATGATTGTCAAATTGCATTTAAGTGATGTAGGGTTTGTGTTCCTCTTAGATGTCTGGGATGTGATTGAATGGAAATGAAAGCAACATGTTGTCTGAAAGGTTTTAAATGTTCTTCAGTTGTGAAGATCTAAGGAGGATTCCTAAAGCTTTATATATTTGAGGAATTTAATTTAAGGCTTTATTCGTACCGTTATTAATTGTATCAATACCAGATTTACAAACTTCTATGAATGGTGAGGTACATCTAGATGATTCCGAATGGTATAGCAATGCTGTGTGGGAAATGCTTTCCAAATACGACCTATAGCGAAACACAGACAAGGGGGTTTCTACTGTTCTAAGAAATTTTGTATTTCACATATTGACACCATTATAATTAGATGAATGATTACAGGGGACAAGAGCGTTAGCCTCTCGGCCATCAAGCCCCACAAGAATGATTATAAGGAACAGGAGTAAATTGGTTTGGCTAAATTTAGAGTTTTCATTGATATAATTCATGGTTCATCACTAATACATTTTTTTGTAAATGGCTTAATAATAAGTATAATAATGACAATAATAATGTAATGCCATAATTTTACTAACTTATAATTAATTAAAAGTCAGCATGATTTTTTTAAAGTTAACTCAAAGAACATGTTTTATTCCAAACATATTCCATGAGTCAACTCTATAGATAGCATGCTTAGATCAAGAAGTTGAAAAAAATAAGGCATATATGAATTAAATTCAGACATATACTAAAACTCAAAACTCAGCAAAACTTCACTTAGTTGTCTCAATAACATAATTGAAGATCGTTATATGGTCACATTTCCCGAAAAGTCCTCGACTTATTTCTTTGAAATCATTTCTATTACACATAACAACATCAGAAAAATACATCGGATAGTAAATTGACCAGCTAATTCGAAACGAATTCGCAGACAAAAAGGCTTAATTTTCTCAAATTCATTCTAGCCGGCATTAAATGAACAGAACTCGTTGGGGAATTAAATTGCGTCTTCGAGGGACAAACAATTAGCCGGGAGCTTTCGTAACTGAACCTGCTTTTAAACAGTTTCATTACAGGAACGCTGACAAGGCACAGGAATCTCCTCTGAATTTCATCGCGGGACTATTTGTGTCGAAATTGTATCCGTTGTACAGAGACGTTTGAAAATGATTGCTAAATTGCATTCAAGTAACGTAGGGTTTGTGTTCCTCTTAGATGTCTGGGATGTGATTGAATGGAAATGAAAGCAACATGTTGTCTGAAAGTTTTGAATGTTCTTCCGTTGTAAAGATGTAAGAAGGACTTTATATAATTGAGTAATTTAATTTAATGATTTACTCGTACTGTTATATAATGTGTCAGTACTAGGTTTACAAACTTCATAGGAAAATTAAGAGAATTACGAATCGTATAGCAATGCTTTATGTGAAATGCTTTCCAAATACAACATATAGAGTGACAGAAACTGGAATTTTGAATGTCCTGATACGAAGAGATTCTTCGTTTCATTCTTCGTTTCGAAGATATTCTTCGTTTCATAATAAGATAAGTGATTATACAATAGTGGATAGAGTTAATCTACATGCATCTAACCAACAGGAATGCAGACTGTATTAAACGAGTCGCATGTCGCTTGCACTACTAGTATTACTACAACACATCACATCACACCACTTTGTTTAGATCTGTGTTATCACTATGCAGTTTAGGAAGGATATGGGTGAGAAATCTGATTGGGCTTTCAGAGACTCTACAGTCATAGAGAGCACTGCCCACTCAGCCATCAGGCCCCACAAGAATGAATACATGGAACAGGATTAAATTAGTTTGTCTAAATTTAGAGTTTTCATTGATGTAATTCATATGGCATAAATGGCATTTGTAAATGACATAAATAATACAAATGCATAATAATGGCAATAAATAACATGTTTTATTCCAAGCATATTCTTTGAGTCAACTATAAAGATAACAAGCGTAGATCAAGAAGTAGGTAAAAAACAGGCATATATGCATTAAATTCAGACATATGCTAAAACGTAAAACTCAAAAAAACTTCACTTAGTTGCTTCAATAACATTATTGACGATCATTGTATGGTAACATTTCTTGAAAAGTCATCGACTTATTTCTTTCAAATCATTTCTGTTACACGCAACAGCATCAGAAAAAGACATTGGATAGAAATTAGCCAGCTAATTCGAAACGAATTCTCTGACCCAAGACTTAAATTTCTCAAATTCATTCTAACTGGCATTAAATGAACAGAACTCGTCGGGGAATTAAATTGCATCTTTGAGGGACAAACAATTAGCCTGGAGCTTTCGTAACTGAATCTGGTTTTAAATAGTTTCATTACAGGAAAGGCGGACAAGGCACTGGAATCTCCTCTCAATTTCATCCCGAGACTATTTGTATTGAGATTGTATCCCTTGTATAGAGATGTTTGAAAATGATTGGTAAATTGCATTTAAGTGATGTAGGGTTTGTGTTCCTCTTAGATGTCTGGTTTGTGATTGAATGGAAATTAAAGTAACATGTTGTCTGAAAGTTTTAAATGTTCTTCAGCTGTAATGGTCTGAGAAGGATTCCTACCGCTTTATATCTGTGATGAATTTAGTTTAATAATTTACTCGTGAAATTATAAAATGTGTCAGTACCAGTATTGCAAACTTCAATGAAGGGTAGGGTACATCTTCACGATTCCGAATAGTGTAGCAATGCTTTGTCGGAAATGCTTCCAACATAGTATATTCACGACACATAGTATTTTTACTCGCGTCCGTAGTATATCTTTAAGCCACACGTTCCCCCTGAATATTATCTAAATGATTAACGGTGCAGACCTTGCTTATAACATAAAGATTAACTATATCTGTATTGCCAGCTGCATTAGAACAGCATATTTTAATATTATTATCTTCATCTTTTCTACTGGTAAGGAGCTATATAATCCTAGATATGGGAGTTTAGTTTGGAGTAAGATAAATTAAAAAGTGAGGACTGACTTAGGTCAAAATGCCCCACAATTGAAAACAACTCCAATAATGATTCATAGCGGCAAGTCACAAAAAGGAAAGCGCCATATAATAACTTATTATATATTAATACCAATCTTCACTCCAGAATCTATTAAAAACTCTTACCGGCATCTTCGACTCTATCTGGTAAATTATTTACCAAATCTTTTCCTATCCTACAAATAACAACAATAATGCCTTAAGTATTGATACATAGTTTCCAGCATAAAGCCTTAAACTTATCATGAATATTTTGCCCAAATTGAGAGGACAGGCTTCAATCATCAGAACGCTAAAAGATCCTGGTTCATAACTGCAGCACCTTCCTGAAGTCAAATTCTCACAGTTTATGTCGCCGTTCCCGTGAGATAGTGGACACTTAAGGTCCATTAAGGGCAGACGTCGGGGCTCTTAAGGACCAAAGAGATTTTGCAACGGCCTGAAATATCGGAAGATTTCCCGTCCAACTCATCTTTGCCAGAGATTCACATGGAGCAGTATTTTCCGAACAGAAAGAATTTTTCCATTTTTATTTTCTGGCCAGTTTTTAGATTTGGAAGCCTTATATGCTTCATATGATTTTTCTATTTTAAAATATATTCGATTTTAAATATTTTTATGTATGTTTAAAAATATTTTTGCTCGAATTATTTTGAATATATATATTCCTTAACAACTTACATTTAAAATGGCTTTAATTTTGTAAAAAAAAAAATATATTGCTAATGTATAAGATTTATTTTCTAATGATTGATATTAATTCAATAATAAATTTTAATTATGTTCTTGTACAAAACGTATTATATAAGTGATATATTCTTTATGATATAAAGATAAATATTCCTGAAAAATAAATATGATAAAGAATAAATATTTTAGGCGGTGGATAAGTGTTTGTCATGATTCAAAATCCAGTTTAAATCTTATGTCCCGGTCTAATAGGATCGTAGAGCATTGTGTGAGTAGTGTTACTCACGTGAGTAGTGTTATCTTCAAGATAATCTTGCCCATGAGTAGTGCTAAAGGAGTACCAACGGGGCAGTCTTTGCTTATGGCATAAATATTAACTGTCTGTTTATTTCCAGCTGCATTAAAACAACATGTTTTAACATAATTATTTTCCCCTTTTAAACTGGTATGGAGTTATATAACCCCAGATACCGAGGTTAGGTGTGGAGTAAAGTAAATTAAAACGTGGCGAATAACTTAGGTCAAAGTGCCTCACATTCGAGAACAACAAATATAAAGACATCTATCGACATTTAATAAAATATAAAGTGCCTTAAAGTGACTAATTATGTATTAATACCATTCCTCGCTCAAGAATCAATTAAAAACTCTCACGAGCATCACATACTATAGCTGGTAACTTATTTACCAAATTGTTACCTATCTTATAAATAGCATCAACAATACATTAAGTATTGATACATAGTTGCCAGCATAAAAAGCCTTAAATGTATCACGAATATTTTGCTCAAATTGAGAGGAAAGGCCTCAATCATCTAAACTTTAAAAGATTCTGCTTCATAACTGCAGCACATTTCTAGAGAGTCAAATCTTCACAGTTTATGTCGCCGTTCCCGTGAGATAGTGGACACTTAAGGTCCATTAAGGGCAGACGTCGGGGCTCTTAAGGACCAAGGAGATTTTGCAATGGCCTGAAATAGTGGAAGATTCTCCATGCAACTCATCTTGCAGAGAGATTCACATAGAGCAATATTTTCTGAACTGAAAAAAATTTGCACTTTTTATTTTCTCTCCAGTTTCTAGATTGAGCACCTTGCATGTTTCATGTGTTTTTTTATTTAAAAAAAATACTCGATTTTAAATAGTTTAATATAGGTTTAAAAGTATTTTTTGCACGAATTATTCTGAGTATATGTATTCTTAAAAACCTTTAATTGGCTGAATTTAATAATCTTAAAAATGGCTTTAATTTTGTAAGAAATGTGTGATTAATGTATAAGATCAATTATTTATTGATTGATATTAATTCAATGATAAATTTTAATTATGTTCTAACACAAAAAGTATTATTAATTAATATTAATTCTTTATTATATAATGATAAAGATTTCGTTTAGCAAATTTTTAAAATTCTTTTTTACAATTATCAATGGAAAAATGCAAATTAAATTAAAGTAAGTAAATTTTAAAAAAACGGAATTGAAGTTTTTTATTAAGTATGTAATACCTCAGAAAAAATATTTTTAATTTATTATTATTAATAATAATTACTATCATTACTATTATTATTTAAAATACTTGATACTAAGTAAGTAAATTTTAAAAAAATGGAATTGAAGTTCTTTTATTAAGTATGTAATATCTCAGAAAAATATTTTTAATTTATTATTATTAATAATAATTACTATCATTACTATTATTATTTAAAATACTTGATACTAAGTAAGTAAATTTAAAAAAAATGGAATTGAAGTTCTTTTATTAAGTATGTAATATCTCAGAAAAATATTTTTAATTTATTATTATTAATAATAATTACTATCATTACTATTATTATTTAAAATACTTGATACTAAGTAAGTAAATTTAAAAAAAACGGAATTAAGTTCTTTTATTAAGTATGTAATACCTCAGAAAAAATATTTTTAATTTATTATTATTAATAATAATTACTATCATTACTATTATTATTTAAAATACTTGATACTAAGTAAGTAAATTTAAAAAAAACGGAATTGAAGTTCTTTTATTAAGTATGCAATATCTCAGAAAAAATATCTTTAATTTATTATTATTAATAATAATTACTATCATTACTATTATTATTTAAAATACTTGATTTTAAATATTTTTATACATGTTTAAAAATATTTTTTGCACGAATTATTCTTAATATTGATTACACAATTTACATTTAAAAGGACTATTATTTTGTAAAAAAAAGGTATTATTAAATTATTAATGTATAAGATGAATTATTTATTAATTGATATTAGTTCAATAATAATAAATTTTAATTATGTTCAAGCCCAAAAGTATTATTTATTAATATCTTCTTTTTACAATATAAAGATAAAGATTTCTGTTGTTGTTGTTTTGTTGTTTCTTATCCCCACTTGGCTGGCCAAGCCCACGAGCCCATATGGACTCATGATTGAAGGGGAAGGAAGCAGCTTCTGTTGTGATGGAGCATCCGTAGGTAGAAGCCTGACTTTTGCTCCGTGACGCTCTTACAGTCATAGAAGACCGGGACCTACGGCTTAAAGTGGATTCCGAACCACTACAAACATCCATGGCACCGCCGGGATTCGAACCCGAAACCTGTGGCACCGAGTGTCAGAGCGCTGACACCTCGGCCATTCAGGTCCCAAATTTGCCAACGGCACGCGGTTCCCCAGGTGGTCACCCACCCCTGAAAAGTACTGACCACGCCCACGATGCTTGACTTCGGTGATCTAACGAGAACCGGTATATTCAGCATGGTACGGCCGTTGGCTGCAGTGGACTTGTTGATGTTAATACGGTTTCTCCAAATATTAATTCAGTAATTAAATTTAATGAATTAATTTTAGTTTCTTTTAGATTTAAGTTGCATATATCTATCAGCAGATGGCGCCAGATAAACTTAAAAAATGAATGAAAATTATTTGTAAAGTACTTACTGCAATATAGTGAAAAAAAGTAGGAATTGACTATATTTTTTTTATATTACTTGTTAGTAATTCAATTATTTTGAATATATGTGTGCTCCCAAACAACTTACATTTAAAATGACTATAACTTAGTAAAAAAAAATGTATTATTAATGTATAAGATGAATTATTTACTGGAGTTACTTATTCAATAATAAATTTTAATTGTGTTTTAACACCAAATTATTATTTAATTAATGTATTTTTTATAATATAAAGATTTCTAAAATATAAATGTGATACAGAATGAATACTTCAAAATAATGGAACTTTTGAGGAATTTTAAAAATTATTTCTTAAAAATATCGATGGAAAATTGAAAATTAATTTCCACGTAATAAACTTTTTCAAAATGAAATGGAAGTTCTACATTAACTGTTTAATATCTTTGAAAAAGTATTTTTACTTTATTTTTCCGAATTAATTTCTTAATTTATAAACAAGTGAAAAAAATTGTAGAAAACAAAAATTTACGCTCAGGATTAAAATATGATAAATAATCACGTACACGGAGAAGAAAAAAAATTTTTTTTTTTATCTATTGTAGAATTTCAATTAGTGGCGAACGATTTTGGATATTTTTTTTAATTAAATTATTTGTTAATATTGTAATCGTTTGTTAATATTGTAATCGCTTGTTAATATTGCAGTCGTTTGTTAAATGTATTTTTTCCACAAGGTTATTCTGGTTATAATATATTCCTATGCAACTTACATTTAAAATGGCTATAACTTTCTTAAAAAATGTATTATTAAATTATTAATGTATAAGATGAACTATCAACATATTGATAGTAATTGAATACTGAAAATACTGAAACTGACTGAAAATAATGAAAATATTTTATATATGTTCTAGAACAACAATATTATATAATTAATATATTTTTTATTAATATAAATATAATAAAAAGATCTTTTGGAATAATTGAACATTTGGCGAATAAAATTTTTTTAATTATTGATTGAAAAAACAACTTAATTTCTCCTGAATAAATTTAAATGTTCTAACATAAAAAGTAATATTTTATTAATATATTCTTTATGAAATAGCGACAAAGATTTCTAAAATATAAATATAATAAAGAATAAAAACTTTAGAATAATGAAACTTTTGGCGAATTTTTAAAATTCTTTTTTTTTAAATTATTGATGGAAAAATGCAAATTATTTTCCACTGAATATATTTTAAAAAATGAAATTGAAGTTCTATATTAACTATTTAATATCTCTGAAAAGGTTTTTTAATTTATTTTTTCAATTAATTTGCCAATCTTTATGCACGCGGAAAAAATTGTAAGAAAAACATTTTTATGTTCGGAATTAAAATTAGTATTCCGATTCGTACGCGAAATTTTTTATCTATTGTAGAATTTCAATTCGTGAAAAATGATTCCGAATATTTTTTGAAATTGAATCGTTTTTAGACAACATTAATGTTAAATAGATTTGTTAATGTATTCATTTTTTAGAAGCCAATACAATTTTAAATTGAAGTGAAAATTTCTAGCAGATAGATAACAAGCAGATAGCAGATAGATAACAACACAGTTTTTCTTTTAATTTCCATGAAAATTAATAGATTATTTTTTAATAATGAAACTAATTATTTCTATGACAGAAATTTTGAAAAATATATACATAAAAAATATTTGAAAAACAAAAGTTATTTATATATTTTTTAGTGTTTTTATAACCTTTATATATACACACACACACACCACAGCACATGCACCTGCCCCCACACACACTTATATATATATATATGTGCATTTGTGTGTGTGTGCGTATAAAGGTTTTAAGAATATATATATATATATACACATACATGCATATATATATGCGTGTATATATTGTATATGTATATAAATGTGTGTGTGTGTGTGTCTGTGTGTGTGTGTGTGTGTGTGTGTATAAAGGTATAAGATCACTAAAGAATATATAACTAACTTTTGTTTTTTCTGATATTTTTTTATGTATATTTTCAAAATTTCTTTCATAGAAATAATCAGTTGCATTATTAAAATTAATTGATTAGTTTTTAATCGATTTCGAATAGTTTGTTAATCAATTGGCTTAATTTATTAATCGATTTCAACACATTTAAATTTCTTTCATTTTCTTATAACATTTCTTATAACTTCTCACATTTTATATAACATATAAATTTTGCTACTTAATTAACATGTTTAAATGGTCCCAATGCGGATGTAGAAAGCATTTTCCTTTGCCTACAATCAGTTAGATAATGCTGTAGTTAAATCTGGATCTGTAAACACGCTCCGTGCACTTGTTTGTAGTAAGGAACACGTCATTTCAAGGTCGAATGTGTTTTGGGAAACGTGTAGGTATTTCTTGGCCAAAATCCTAGAATTCAGGTTAATGGATACACAATAGTTGCTTTGAGTTTCAGGGAATAATCATAAACAAAAAACTGTGTTATTATTCTAACGCATCCAAGTCTGGTTTTCTAATAGAAAAGTCTTTTTTGCACCCAATACTACTGTGTCCAAAAAGTAAGACCAATTTTCAATTTTTTGTTCTTTTTTTATTTTTCTGGCATTGTCCTTGACATCTGTGTGAAATTTCACATCAAAATATTCATTAGTGTTTGAGTTACGTTTGGTTTTGTGAGACGCTAAAACTGATTCCGGCGATTTTTGAAGTGTCTGAATGAATTGAGCAAAAAACTTGCATTCAATTTTGTTTGCGGAAATGTATAGAATGTTGCAGAAGGCATTCGGTGAGCATTCCTATATCGCAAAGAAATGTTTACAAGTGGTATAAGCATTTCAAAGAAGGCAGAGAACGCGTTGAAGACGAAGAGCCCTCTGGTCAACCATCAACTCAACCGACGAAGCTCATGTCCATAAAATTAAAGATTTGGTGCTTGCAAATCGACGATTTACAATTAGAGACTCGATGGTTCCGAAAACACTGAATGCGCCAGCTCACACTGCATTGATTCTTCGTGGCTTTTTCACCAAAAATTAAACCCATATCGTTCCACAACCCCCATAATTACACCGTGCGACTTCTGGTTATTCCTTAAACTCAAAAGTCCACTCCGGGGTCACCGTTTTCGGTCCATTGAAGAGATTCAACGTGAATCTGCGCGCGCTTTGAAGACCACCCCTGCCAATGGCCTTTTAGCATGCATTGAGGAATGGAAAAAAAGTTGGCATCGGTGCATTGTGTCCGGAGGGGATTACTTTGAAGGGGTTGAAATAAATTTGGAAGAATAAATAAAGAGTTTTTGAAAAAAAAATAATTGGTCTTACTTTTCGGGCATAGTATTTTCGAATGCCCCCCTAGGGGGGCGGGGCGAGTCTTTCCTCGATTTTCGGGCATAGTAATATTCCTCAAAGTGTAAAGATTGTTTTTATGGTAAGACATGAGCTATTAAAAATTTTATTTTTGTGTCCCTTCTTAACAAGAACATATTCAGTAATGCCACTATTTCAATCCTGTTTTTATTATTGAACACTATAATAATGTATGAAAAAAAAGTTTTTTACTTAAGGCGTGAAAGATTTCGGCTACCTTAACTGTAATTAATAAATCATGTTCATTGAAATGGAATGGTCAGTATTCAACAATGTTTATTTTTGTGCTGTAAAAGTTTTACACATTTAAATGGGATTTTATCATTGGTGTAAAAATAGAACAAATCTGAGGCTATTCTTTTTCTCGAAACATTATGGGTTGAGAAACTTTTGCTAATACATAACAGGTTTTTAATTTTTATATCTTATTTTATGCAATAAATGATGAATTAAATGTCTGGTACGATACGGATATGCCTGGTACGATGCATGATATGATTATAATCTTACATTATTTATTTTGGATTTATATCTTTCTTTAGCTTTATATGCTACTTTTAGATTTATATCTTACTTTATTAAATGCCTAATACAGAGGTGGCCAACCCAAATGATCTTGCGGGCCACTTTGAAAATGCATCCTAACTCTGAGGGCAGCATATAAAACTAATATGTCCCCATATTAGATGTAGACCCACTATAAACATTTTTTGGAATGAAAAATGGACACATAATGAGATATTATTATTGTATTTACTATTATTATTCTCATGAGTTCGCAGAATATAATTTTATGATTCTGTGAACTCATAAATAAAACAGACAATATCTGTGATATAATCGCAAAAATATTATTTTAAAATCATTAATTTTTTCTCATCATTTCGACAGTAAATTTTTGAATAGATGGATGCACACATAATGCTTTTTTTTAATACACTGGTTTCCACTACTTTGGCCATTATAAAATAAATATATTTTCTAAAAGTGTGATAAATCTCACATTCCGGAAAAATGTTCAAAGTGGGCCGCCGGTTGGTCACCCCTGGCCTTGGCCTTGTACATTGATTTGAGATCATTTGCCGTTGGAAAGATCCACATTTAGCTGACTCAACATAACCATTTGGTGTCAGCTACACTGTGCTCACAATTTTGAATAGAAATCTCCAGACGGTATTCTTCACTATTCGCCATTAAAACTAACGAAAAAACTTTCCAGATTACATATTTATTGTGTTCATTCTTTGTCAAGACACAAGATCTTTAGTTTTCGCTTATCTAGTTTCGAAACAGAGTATTATCAATTGCAAAATTCCACAACACTGTCCATCAATGACTTTGGACTAATTACTCCAGGTCTTACTTCAGGTGGGATGTAAAAGAACACCATCTGCTCTCGAGGTTAAGGAACGAAGTTTTAAGTCTACGAATTTATCATGCTCATTCTTTGTCTAGACATAGGATTTTTCTATTTGATTTCATTCGTCTAGCTTCGAAACAATTATTTCGGCCTTGTTACGTCACAATAGTCAAATAATAAAAAACTGCACTAACTTATATTTTGGAAAAGTAAATATATTCTTCAACTTAAAGAAGGAATACTTTACAATGGGAGGTAATTTTCATAGTCTGTATAACTATAAATTTGTTTTCCTCAGAAAATTCTTCATTGTTTTGTGTTTAGTTTTCTGACTTTTAAGTTGATTTCTCATCTTAATAATAAATAGTAATTTAATAATATACTTAATAGTAAATAATTATTTAATAGTCAAATAATAAAACACTACACTAACTTATATTTTGGGAAAGTAAATATAATCTCAAATGTAAAGTACTGGAGTGTAAAATTATTTATACATCTGGATTTCAAAGAATTTTATTCACTGCTCTGCGCTTTAAAATTATAAGAAGCAAATAAATTAAAAGACGTTCATTTTCTTAAAAATCAAGAATAGAATTTTGACCTCAAACTATCAATTTTACGTTTTTTGTGAACCTAATATGTCAATAATTTAATACTTATAATTATTAAAACATTTTATTCAATTAAATATTTATTTCAGACTTATTAATTTTGACTTTTTATAACTATCACAAATATAATATCATATTTATAATAACACAAATATAATATCATATTTATAATATCACAAATATAATATCATATTTATAATATCACAAACATAATATCATATTTATAATATCACAAATTTTAATTCAAATTATATATCCCTGTCAAAAACATGATTAATACCGTTTTCTGCCTTTTTTGTTATATGGATAGACACACTTTCTAAAAGCTTATGAATATCATAACACCTATTTTATGCCTTCAAAATCACTTGACGTGACAATGTAATTGATGAGCACTACGAGTATATATATATGATTTAGATTAAACTTATTAGTATTAAATGGACATTCCCATTAAGTTAAGTTTAATTTTATAATTGTATGACTCAAATGGAGTTTTCTAGTAATCAATCCTTGTTCATATTCATTTCAAATATTAGTTCAAATTATATGTCCCTGTCGAATAATATAGGAAAGCATCGTTTCCTGTCTTGTTGTTATATTGATAGACACGTTTTCTAAAAGCTTATGAATATCATAACACTTATTTTATGCCCTCAAAATGATTTGACGTGACAACGTAATTTATGGGCACTATATGGAGGCTTTAGATTAAACCATTTTAGTATTAAATGGACATTACCAATACTTACAATTATTATTACATTTTATTTTATTAAATATTTATTTTAGACTTTTTAATTTTGATTTTTTATGAATATCACAAATACTGTTCATATTCATTTCAAATGTTAATTCAAATTATATATCCTTGTTGTTTAACATAGGTATAAAAATGGTTTCTACCTTGTTGTTATATTAATAGACACGTATTCTAAAAGCTTATGAATATCATAACACTTACTTTATGCCTTCGAAATTACGTGACGTGGCAGCGTAATTTATGAGCACTATATGGAGACTTTAGATTAACACTTTTAGCATTAAATGGGCCTTCCAATTACTTTAAATTTAACTTTATAATCGTATGACTTAAATGGAGTTTTCTAATAATCCATCGAAGGCATTTAAAAGCAACTATTCGAATAAAATATTTCGTAGATATATATTTGTATTTATTTTTAGAATAAATAAGGAATATATTGACATGAATATACTTATAATAACCAGCAATCCTTAACAGTATAATAAACAGTAACAATAAAGTAAAATACAGCAGAATAGCTAAATATTATAAGCTTTATTAAGCATTGTAAGCTATTTTAAGCATAAAATTATTGTAAGCTTTATGCAATGAATAATTTTCTGTTCAAACGCATACATTTTAGCATTAGTTATTTTGCTTTTATTTGCATTGCTTACATATTAATAAAAATATTGAAACAAACCATTTTACATATTAGATCAGGAGTGGCCAACCCGCGGCCCACCTAGAGCATTTTTCCGGCCCGTGAGATTTATCATACTTTTACAAAATATATGTGTTTGTGACAGAGATGAAACAAAAGTCAAATGACCTAAAAGTGTCTTCAAATTATTAAGAACCAACCTAGAATATTGCTTTTACTCTGTTTTTATTTTTGCACATTTTCTCTTTTTGTCCTCTGTAATGCAGTAATCATTATTAAATTATAACTACTCTGTTATCTATAGA
>BPLQ01008725.1:0-68086 GCA_021605075.1 Caerostris darwini
GATTACCCATTACAAAAGCATATTCCCTGTTGAGATCATATTTCTTATGTTAACATTGTAAGTATTTTTAACTATCAGTGTAATCACTAAATTCGATTATTGAGAGCTAAATTTTTCCATCAACATATAGTTTTATGAAATAATAACGACAAAAGAAGTTTGGATTTTATTAAAGCCATCATGTAATGTATTTCACTCATTTTGAATAATGCTACAAACAATTTTAATGGAAATTAAAAATGAATTAAAAATTCTGATAACTGATAAGTATATATACAATTTGAAATACATTTTAGTTTATTTAAAATGCTATAATTTTAATTATAATCCATTTTGGTATGCATTTAATCTTATCAAAGAATTTTGTGTGAAGTGCATGTTAAGAGAAGCACATGCACTCAAATTAATCAGAAAGTTAAAAATTAATAAATAATTTTAAGTTTAAATTCAATATTTCACTCGATTTAAAATGTAAACGTATTATAAATAAAAACATTAATACATGTATTTTATAAAGCAATCCTATCCATCATCAACAACATTGTATTCTATCATTTAATTTTAAATGAATTTGTTTTTATTTTTTATATAAACTCGAATATTTTATCGCATGCAATTGTAAAGTGAACTTAAAAACAACTGCTATATTTCGTAAGTAAAAACTAACATTATTTAATTCTTAAAATTTCTCTGTTAGATTATTTTGTTGCATTTTTAAAATGAAGAACAAAAGGCAATATTCAAAAATTATTATATTTTAAAGCAATCTAGACGGATAAAAATAAATAAAAGTGAAATAAAAACTTACTGAGACTACTTAGTAGTTAGTTACTTACTGAGTGGAGACCATTCTGAAATATGTGATATTTAGATATTTATAATGATGTAATGATAATGATTATTATCAATGCTAAACATGTAGGAAATCAGAAATGAAGGTTTTTTTTCAATTTTCTTATGTTTTTCGTTTGTAATGCGTCTTAGGAATATGCATCAAAGTTATGAAATTTGCATTTTAATTGTCTAAAATATTCATGTGTTATAAGTTATGCATCTTAGTTCTGGAATTTACATCTCAATGCATATGTACTCTTATCTTAATGCATAATGTCTGAAATATGCATATGTTATTGGAATGTGCATCTTGAAATATGCATATATTATTTTATTGAATATGCATCTTAATTGATTGAACTATTCATATACTATTATTGGAATATGCATCTTAATTGATTGAAATATGCATATACTATTATTGGAATATGCATCTTAATTGATTGAACTATGCATATACTATTATTGGAATATGCATCTTAATTGATTGAAATATGCAATTTTTATTGGAAATGCAATAATGAAATCTTAGTTGTTAAATATGTTATTGGTGATGAACTTAAAAACTGGTGATGAAAAAATTTATGAAGTAATCAATAAAGAAAATATTTCATAAAATGATTATTATTAATATTGTCACAAAATAAATTCCACTTTTTTGCGTATTCGTCAATTTTTATTTTTGAAATAAAAAAGAGCTTGAAATTTCAAAATAAATGTCTTAAAATGATTTTATTATTCAAATAAGTGATAACCGCAATGATTATTCAACTACTTAGAAAAGTTAGTAATAGAATTTTTTAATTTATTAGCAAATTAAGAACAATCTTTTTTCTAGCATAAAATAATTAAACAACAGCTTTGTTTTTTTTTAATATTAACTCCATTCAACATATGAATTACACAAATGGTTGCTTTATTCTAATTTAATATTGATAAGTCTATTGATGCTTAAAAATTGTATTAAATGATGTAATGATTTAAAATTTTTAAATGATATATTGTGGTCGTTTACTTTTAATAAAACATATAATCTCGATTCTATCATTGAATATATTTCATTTATTATTATAATTGATAAGCCTATTCATGCTTAAAAATTGTATTAAATGACGTAAGTACAATTTTCTTTTATAACGTTAGGTAACATTGAGATTAAAAAGCATTACATCTGCTAAACAATATAATTGATTTAAATAGATCTGTAGGAAAAAAATTCGAAGATCAATCTGCAACCAATTTAAACCACGTAGCCTCCCCTATTTGAGAATAAATTAAAACTATTTCCTGTTTTAATGTTCTGTTTTTTTCCAAGATGAAAATACATTATTAATTAAATTATTTTTATGGTTCACCTAATATAATGGTATACTAAAAATTTTTTTAAATAAAATATTTAAGATAAAAATGCATATTTTTTACAATTTAAATATCCAATTATAGAAATTTTATCTAAACGCATAACACATCTCAGAAATAAAGCAGGAAATTCGTCTTTCAGATTAGTTAATGAAAAGTTTTTAAACTAAATTAACTACATGCGTTAACGTTTTGAATCAGTGAGTGCGATATCTGAGTGAAATCATTGAACCGAATCAGAAACTTGAATAGTTATTGATTGTTTAGAAGAGGGATAAATACAATCCGTAATTGCACAAGACATATGAATATCAAAAACCATGACTTTAGAGATTGGAAATGCATGCTGAAAAAGTAGACCAAGGTCGTATGCAAGCAGAAATATCAAATAAGCATCGATATTTAACGTCAGATTGGTTTGGTTTGGTTTGTCGCTCTACGGTTATTTTTGTGCACACTTTGGGCAAATTAGACCGGGACGTATAGTTTAATGTTAGATGGTAAGAAGAAACCAAAATATGAATACTCATATTATCCAACATCTTTTTTGTTCGGATACTGGCACATAGTTTATGCTCAGACTGTCCAAAACAGACTCCATGCTAGACGTTTACATGCTCAGGAACGTATGGCATATATTTTGATAGCAGGAAATCATGTATTGCAACTACAGAATAGACAAAATTCTATGCCGATCTTTTCCAATGAGTTTGTTTTATAATTTATTTCGTTAATAGGCGTATTTTTGTCTAGATTAATTGTAAGATTTAAAAGACTCATAAATTTGGGAAAGAATCAGGTTTGGAAAAAAGTGATTTGCGATAGTACATCAATAAATGCACGAATTGGGGTCACATCATTAAAAACATATATATCATAGTACAACGATATAAGGATGAAATTATTTACGCTGAAGCAATCGGTGATGATTTTATTCATGATAAATGTTGGTGTTGTTTTAATGTAGCTGGCAATACAGAGACAGTTAATATTTATGCCATAAGCAAGAGCTGCACCGCTGTTACTCATTTAGCACTACCTAGGAAGCTCGCGTAGCTTGAAGATATGCTACGGACGCGAGTAACACTATCCCCATAACTCTGCGATTATATTAGACGAGACCTGCAGTTTAAAGTGGATTTCGAACCACTACAAACATCCATGGCACCAACAGCATTTGAACCCTGTTGTACTGAGTGCCAAAGCTCTACCCACTCAGTCATAAGGCCCCTAGTAATGATAAATGAATAGCAGGGTAATACAGGATGATAGCTGCAAGCAAATTATGTCCGATTTATGCCAATTTTCCTTAGCGATGATGGAATCACATGCTCGTTATACAAAAATCGAATAGAATACGCTAGTAGCATTTTAGGTAGATGAGTTACCCTCTAGCTGTAGCCATACAAACTGTTGAAAATCTAGATGGTATTAATTTGTTTTATTGAGACAAAATATTCCAGTCCTTCCTTAATAATGAGAACTTGAGCTTCATAGGACTTCTATGATGCGGTCAGTAATAGAAAACCATAATCTTTATTAAAATTGATTTTATCTCAAGAAATATATATGAACGAAATGTGTAATTTTTTTTATACTTTCATTAACTTTTTTTTTCTCGTAGATTTCCACATCCGTGGATAACATATCCACCACCAAAATCTAGCTCATCTACAAAAATCTATCCAAACTTTCAAAATCCTTTAATTGTTTTTAACAATTAAAAAACAATTCCATAAACCGCATAAATTTTAGTTCATTTTCCATTTCTTGGATGTGAAAATGAACTGACAATTCTTATTTACTTCTTGATAATAAATATTCGTAGCAAATAATTAATTTTTAACATTAATTAAATGAAACCATTGTATATAAAAGGAGTAAATTATACATACATACATATATATACATACATACATACATATATATATATATATATATAACTCAATTTACTTCATAAAATTTTAGCTTTTTTTAAATAATAATATAATAGCAGCTTCTTTTAAAAAATACAAATAAACTAAACATAAACTTCATTTTTATTCAGAATTCATTACTATTTATAAAACAGTAATATATAAAACATATTTAATGATTATTATGTTGATAAGTTTGATTAATATAAGAGAGTCATTTTAGGTCAATCAAAATATTTATCTTAGTTAAAATATCTTAAGGAATTTTTCTGATTGAAATTCAATCTCTAAATCAACTATTAATTTAGTAAATAGCATAATATTCAGTAACTGTACCTTAATTTCTATATACATAAAATAAGTTCTACAGATTTTTAGAAACTAATTTAATGTTTTACATATAATGAAAAAACTATTACGTATAATGTTTCAAAACCTTTAAATTCCAACTATACGTGAAGATTTATTTTTATTTATTAATATTTATTGCAATAAAGCTTCATTCTTTGTCAGGCATGCTTCAAAAAAAAAAACGTAAAACTAAATTTGTTTTACCTTCAGGATATTATGACGTCATTATTTTCACGAGATGTTTTTATTTTATTTATTTATTTTTACGTTTTCAGTTGCTGTCAATCTTTTTCAAGCCCATTTTTTTTCTGATAAACAGAACATACTTTTTATTTATTATCGCAAGCAATTAGAGAACATGGATTCAAAATTTGTTTTTATTTAACCAGCAAAGAAATAGTACGAATTATTTATCTAGAATTAAAGAGAATATATACAACAAATGGAATTATCATTTATATATACAAAGAAAAAAATGACGACAAATAATTACGTTTCAAAAGTTAGATAACAAACAAAATAATGGCAGATTGTTAAATGGCAGTATATTAAATTAATTATTTGTTCAAAGTTTCTAATATCATGTAATACATAATTTGCTACTTTTATTATTTAATACATAATACTCTTTTGTACTTATCATCTAATAAAAAATAAATTATGTGCATAATCAATTAACTTTTTATTCATTTAGATCTAACTTTAATAATTAATTTTGCATGTAACTAAAAGGATCACGATTTTTCAATAGATTGTCCATTAAGATATCATTAGCCTTTAAGCATGGATTATGAGATCACAAAACCAGGTAATCATCATCATTCATTGGTAATTAGTTGCTAACTTTTGTGGCTATTGTACAAAAAGAAAATTTAACTTGATAAACTCGTCTTTAATTCGTTAATTCGATATTAAAATTATTCATAGATAAAGAAATAAATATATGTTATTAAATAACGGTAAAGCAAATTTTGAAAAATTTATTGGCATAATACCGATGTGCTAGATAATGTTTTTACTTTATAAACCAAAATTATATTAGCTACTTGTAGAATAGCCCAATAGTAGTGCAAACTAGTTAAAATGTAAAAAAGCACGGGTTTCACTTCATTAGTGGCATATGCTCTTTAACTGAAAAAACAAATAGGCTAATTAACTATCGTGAGCAGTCAGATTGCTTGAATTGCTTGTTTTTTTTTCAGTTCATAATGCCCAGTGAATATTACTTTTTTCCTTAATACTTTGAGTGTAACATAGTAAGGCCACAATTGTTACATTTCATTTAATGTTGAATCTGTTACAAACATTTCATATATTTTGTAGCATTTTTTTTTCTCTACAGAAGAGTTTTGGCATTTAATTCCCAAGAGAGAGGAATGTATGCTATTTGACAAATATATAATAAATTCATCGTTCAAATTATGGTATATGCGATATATGCTATGGTAACGCAGGATTATCGAAATGTCTTAAAAACGAACTGTGAATGAATTGACAATCTATATTAGGCTAAAGACTATGACTGAATTGACAATCTCTAATAACTGTAAACATTACTGCTCAGAATATATATGCTTAACATTTTTTAAAGGGCTTTTTTTCTAGTTTGACAATATTTAGTTATATTGGATAAAATAAATAAATAAAAAGGTACAAAAAAAATCTTTTATCGAAATATTTTTTTTCATAATCTTTTTTAACTTTATTAATTTTTCCATTTTAAATAAGATGTTATTATTATACATATTTGAATTAAAAAAATATTTTGTGTGTGTATTTAAACACTCAATGACCATAAACTTTTTAATACGCTAAATTTCATAAATTATTTCTGGTAATAAGAACAGTGCTCATGAAAATGCATAAATCATTTATAAAAACAAAGAAAATTATCAGTTTTCCACATTTTTTTAAAGCAATTTGATGTAAGTCATGAATTTTTCGTTAAATTTATATCCAAAAAAATTAAACTTTTCAACTTCAGTTTTAGAAATTACTTTTTTCATGTAATTTTTTTATTCGAAAATGTCAGTATTCACCACCTTATCATCGAAAAGTAGAGATCGAAAAATTCTTATGATGCTCAAGGTAAATTACGGTTTGAATTACAACTGGAATTGATATCTTGTAGGAAATTACCTCATTTGCAATGGATCATTACAGACAGGAGAAATTGTGTCATTTAAAAAGTATAACATTGTATCTGAAATCACTTCAATAGATGACAAGTTCTCACGACTATGTTAAGAGTAACAAAAAGAATGGTTAAAGTTGCAGGGATTTTTTTTTCTTGCAAGTTGAGAGTGAATTATTTTCTAGGTTGTCTTTTAGTGATTTTTCTTAATCTTAATCCAAAAACACTTGGTAATCTTTTAGTAATTTTTCTTAATCTTAATCCAAAAAAACTTGGTAATCTTTTAGTGATTTTTCTTAATCTTGATTAAAAAAAACTTGCATAAATTCGCTAATGTAAAAAAATATCTTAAGAATATTTCAAAGCAATTTGTTCTTGAAATTATGTCAAGATACAATAGATAACAAGATTTCATGACTATGTGTAAGATTCAATGTATAACAAGTTCTCATGACTATATGTAAGATACAATAGATAACAAGCTCTCATGACTGTGTGTAAGATTCAATAGATGACAAATTATTATGACTATGTGTAAGTTTCAATCGATAACAAGTTCGCATGACTATGTGTAAGATTAACAGAAAGAATGGTTAAAGTTGCATGATTTTTTTTCTTGCAACTTGATAATGAATTATATTCTAGGTAATCTTTTAGTGATTTTTCTTAATCTTGATTAAAAAAATTGCATAAATTCGCTAATGTAAAAAAATATCTTAAGAATATTTTAAAGCAATTTGTTCTTGAAATTATGTCAAGATACAATAGATAACAAGATTTCATGACTATGTGTAAGATTCAAGAGATAACAAGTTCTCATGACTATATGTAAAATTCAATAGATAACAAATTATCATGACTATGTCTAAGATGCAATAGATAACAAATTCTTATGACTATGTCTAAGATCAACAGAAATAATCGTTAAAGTAGCTCGAATTTTTTTTTCTTGGAAGTTCAGAATGAATTATTTTCTCTATTATCTTTTAGAGATTTTTCTTAATCTTGATTAAAAAAAACTTGCATAAATTCACCAACGAAAAAAAAAATAACTTAAAAATATTTTAAAGCAATTTGTTCTCGAAATTATTACAAGGTACAATTGATAACAAGTTCTCATTAAATTATAAAGAACAGTTTTTAAGAAGAAGGAGAAGTGTTTTTATTCACTAGTAAGATAAATATTTAACATCCAAATATTATGTTATATGTAAATATTAGTAGATGTTTTTAGTGATACTAGATTATTTTGTTGAACTTTAAAGCTTAATAATATTCGAAATAGAATAGAAATGATGGCTAATGTTGCAAGAATTTTTTGTCTTGCAAGTTGAGAGTAAATTAGGGTCTAGGTAATCTTTTAGTGACTTTTTCTTAATATTGATTAAAAAAATTTCATAAATAAACATTACTAGTCAAGAATAAAACATTACTATTAATAGTAATGAACATTAATAATAATAGTAATAAATCAGAGTAGAACATTACTAGTAATAAACAATGTTAGTACGATTAATATTTGATTTCTAATTATTGATGTGTATATTGATACCAGATAATTTTGTTGAACTTTCAAAGCATAACAATATCCAAAATAGATTACAAATAATGATTAAAGTTACAATAATTGTTTTCCTTGCAATTTGAGAAAGAATTATCGTCTAGGTAACCTTTTAATAATTTTTCTTAATATTGATTCA
The DNA here is from genome assembly GCA_021605075.1 of Caerostris darwini. NCBI lineage: Eukaryota > Metazoa > Arthropoda > Arachnida > Araneae > Araneidae > Caerostris > Caerostris darwini. Next base: position 8,295 of record BPLQ01008725.1, read on the forward strand.
AAAAAGTTTCTTAAATCAATAATAATAACAAGAATAGAACATTGCTATCAATAGTAATAAACATTAAGAATAATAAACAAGAATAAATCTTTAATAGTAATAAACTAGAATAGAACACTATTAGTAATAAACTAAAACATTACTATTAATAGCAACGAGCATTAATAATAGAACACTAATAGTATAAATTAGAATATAACATTAATAATAATAGAATATTACTATTAATAGTAATAAACATTAAGAATAGAATACTAGTAAAAAACTAGAATAGAACATTAAGTAATAAGCTAGTATAGAACATTAGTAGTAATAGAACATTATTACTAATACTAATAAACATTAATAATAGAACACTAATAGCAATATACTAGAATAGAACATTATCATTAATAGTAATAAACATTAGGAATAGAACACTAATCGTATTAAATATTGAGAATCGGACACTAATAGTAATAAACATTAAGAATCCGACACTAATAGTATTAAACATTAAGAATAGAACACTAATAGTAATAAACATTAAGAATCGGACACTAATAGTAATAAACTAGAACATAACTATTAATAATAATAGAACATTACTATTAATAGTAATAAACATTAAAAATAGTAATAAACATTAATAATCGTACACTAATAGTATTAAACATTAATAATCGAACACTAATAGTATTAAACATTAATAATCGTACACTAATAGTAATGAATATTAAGCATCGGACACTAATAGTAATAAACTAGAATAGAACATTAATAATAACAAACAATGCTAAAGCAACATACCTATACACTTTCAAATCTCTTCATGCAATAAATTCGATAACCAAGATAAACTTTAATTAACATATTTAGATCCTGAATAAAATATTAGTCACTCATTAAAATCACTTAAAATATCCGTCATTTTAAGTTCCTACGCTTCTGTCTGATGTCTGAGTGTGATGTCAAATACTAATGACTTTCAAGATCTGCTGCCGAGATTGAAACCTATATTTATTCTTCAACATTTATTCCACACGGTTTCACGTATTATTATTTACTGTTTTTCTTTACCTTGACAGAGCTTTTAAATTAGCTCTTCATCCGAAAATTAAACGCTACTTTGAACATTATTCTTTATTTTTTTTTTTTTTTCGTTTCTTTAAACATTATTCTAGCTTATTACTATTAGATCTTCATACGAAAAATTAAACGTTATTCTTTTTTTTTTTTGCGCCATTTTTATAATTTTCGAAAACATAAAACACAATTATCATTCATTATTTAAGTATTCTATTACTTACTGACTAAACAAAACTGAAAGGTGCTTCTGGTTATGAAATTATGTTTTTATATTATAAAATGTGAAAGCAAGAATCATACAAACAAGAATTCTTATACAAACAAGAGTTTCTGAAATGTTTTATAAATATTTCTGCCATTGTAATAAAGAAAATTAGTTTTTATTAGTGCAGCAAAAACAGTTTGTAAGGATATTTAAAACTTTCTTATGCTGATTTCAGCCAGTATAATACATTAGATAATAGAAACTTTCAAGAAAAAAGATTGTTAAATAATAATTTATATTTTAATTTCGTTTCTGATTATTTATTTAACATTTAGATATTAAAATTATGTGTAATTTGACTATTATTATAAGATATTATTGAAAAACCTATAAAAATATCAAGAATTATCATCCCACTCTATATATGCTGTTTTCAGTCATGATAATGTTTGAGATATTAAATAGAAACTTTTAACAAAAAAGATTGTTAAATAATAATTTATATTTTAATTACGTTTTATATTATATATTTAGCACTGATAAATTAAAATCATGTGTAAACTATAATAATAAGATATTATTGAAAAACCTATAAAAATATCAAAAATTCTCATACCACTCTATATTATAAATAAATATTTTTAAAGGAGCTACATTCTTATATTCATGGAACAAAATGTAACGTGAAAAATTCTTCTTTACTTTAAATCAAATAAAAAATGATGCGCATATTTGATGATTTTGAAAAAATAATCTAATAGATAAACTAAGAAATATATATATAATTAAATATAAATTATGCATTAAAAATTTATATCTATATGTTGATTACAGCCATGGTAATACTTAAGATATTAGATAGAAACTTTTAATAAAAAGATTGTTAAATAATAATTTAGATTTTAATTACGGTTAATATGATCTATTTAACATTGATAAGTTAAGCTCATGTGTAATTAAACTATGATAATAAGATATTATGAAAAGCTTATAAAAATAGCAAGAATTCTCATCCCACTCTATATTATAAATCAATATTTTTAAAGACGCGTAAAGATTCTTCATTATTTTGCTGTAAAGTTTTATTTAAATAAAAAAATAAAGCACATATGTCATAATTTTTAAAGAAATAACCTATTAGATAAACTAATAAAAATATAATTAATTAAATATAAATTGTATATTATAAACTTACATCTATATGCTGATTTCAACCAGGATAAAAGTTTAGATAATAAATAGAAACTTTTAAAAGATTGTTAAATAATAATTTATATTTTATTCAGGTTTCATAATATCTATTTAACGTTTATCTATTGAAATCTTGTACAATTAAACTATTATAATAAGAAGCCTATAAAAATATCAAGAATTCTCATCCCACTCTATATTACGAATCAATATTTTTAATTATAAATTTATTTTTTTATATTTTATTTATATGTATTTTATATTTATATATATTATATGTTTAATATTTATATTTTTATTTATATATTTCCTTATATATATTTATGTATTTTTATTTGTATATATTCTTATACCCATGGAACAAAATGTAACGTGAAAAATTATTCATTATTTTGTTATAAAGTTTATATTAAAAAAATAATAATAAACCACATATTTGATAATTTTGAAAGAAATAATCTATTAGATAAACTAATGAAATATATAAATAAAAATCGAAAACATAAGCAAGTTAAAGAAATATCCATAAAAGAATACTCATACATGAAAAAAACATTAAGCATTTAACTGTAAATGTAAATGTGAATAAAAATCATAAATAAGTTAACTGTAAATGTAAATAAATATCGCAAGCATAACTTAAAGCAACTTATAGCAACATAAAGAAATATCCGTAAAAGAATACTCATACATGAAAAAAAAACATTAAGCATTTAACGGCAAATGTAAATTACAAAATCTTAAAACTCAATTATGTATATATAAACACACACGACATTTACAATGGCAAATTACACGTTTTCAAAGTGGGAAAAAATAATTATGATTGCAACACTTCAAGACCTGAGAGCAATTTTAGTTTAGGTTAAAGATTTTTCAATCTAAAAATATTCATTATTTTGTTACAAAGTTAAAATTAAATAAAAAATAAAACACATATTTGATAATTTTGAAATGAATAATCTATTAGATAAACTAAATAAATAAATAACAATTAGCTCAGAAATAATTATATTAAATATAAATAAAATCGCAAACATAAGTAACTGAAAGAAATATCCATAAAATAATACTCATACATGAAAAAAACATTACGCTAAATGTAAATTACAAAATCTTAAAAGTCCGATTATGTGTATATAAGCACACAAGACATTTCCAGTAGCAAATTACACGTTTTCAAAGTGGGAAGAAAATAATTGTTATTGCAACACTTCAAGACCTGAGACTTGCAATTTTTTTAGTTTAAATTAAATATAAAATAAAGCACATATTTTATAATTTTGAAATAAATAATTCTATTAGATAAACTAAATAAATAAATAACAGTTTACAAATAATCTATTATATTAGATGTAAGGAAAATATAACTAAAAATCGCAAACATAAGTAACTCATGCAAGAAAATCACATTAAGCATTTAACTATAAATACAAATTCTGTAAATGTAAATGCAAGTAAAAATCATAAATAAATCAATTGTAAATGTCAATAAAAATCGCAAAACATAACTTAAAGCAACTTGTAGCAACTTAAAGAAATATCCGTAAAAGAATACTCATACATGAAAAAAACATTAAGTTAAATGTAAATTACAAAGTCTTAAAACTTCAATTACACACACGACATTTTCAATAGCAAATTACACGTTTTCAAAGTGGGAAGAAAATAATTGTTATTGCAACACTTCAAGACCCGAGACTTGCAAATTGTTCATATCGGCAAGAGACAGCAAAGACAAAGCCGGCGGCAAAACTTCAAAAACAATGGCCCGACTTTTAAGAGACCTTAATGCACATTAAAATGCCTTTCAAAGCAACGCTGTCCACAAAACGCTTCCGCAGCTTCTGCCAGATCGTGTCTATTACTCAGAGAAATTCCAATACACGCAGGAAGTTGGTGGTCATGTTCAGTAAACGAGACAGCCATTAGGAAATTCTGAGTCGGTGCCTTTTGAAAGTCCCAGTCCGTTGTATGCTAAGCAGTTCCGAAGACAGCAAAGAATGACGACAGCGTAGGTCCGTTAACGGAATGATGAGTAAAATTACGCAGTTCATTGATTTTTAGTTCCATTCCAATACGTTGCGATATTCACGATGTTCGAAAATCGAAGGTATTCCGATCAAGTCATCGTGAGGACTGCGGCTCACGAAATATCGATAAGATCCTAAACATGCAGTCAGCTTTGGATCTTATAGATATTTCTTCAAAATCCGATGAATATGTTTGTATTCTAATAAAAATTGAAGGGATAATTTTATACATGTTGTAATAGTGATCTTGGAATTGTAATAAATCTATGCACACAAAAATGAAAAGATTTCTATTATGAATATTGATGATGATTACAATTCTTCCAGCCTTCATTGTTAAATAAATTCATGAATTTTCAATTTAAGATATATAAATTCAAAAGGCATTTACATTTGGAGGTAAAATACCGGTAATATTAATATCGATAAGATCCAAAACTGACTACATACATATTCTAATAAAAGTGGAGGAATAATTTTATGTATGTTGTAATAAAATTTTGCATAAATAAAAGAAAATATTTGTACTGGGAATGTTGATGATGATTACAATTATTTGAGCCTTGTTTGTTAAATAAATTAAAAAAAAAAAACATTAACTTAAGAATATTTTAAAGCAATAGTTTTGAAATTATTTCAAAAGTTTTGATAGCTCAATTTTTAAATTTGGCTTAAATTAGTATTCCAGAATCATGCGTATGCAGAAATCACAAAACAATCATAAATAATTAGAAACCCACATTAAAATTTGACAAAAAAATCATTATTATAAACTGATTTCGATTTAAAAAAATATAAATATTGTCCAGTCTGTTGTATGCTAAGCAGTTCCGAAGACAGCCAAAGAATGGCGACAGCGCAAGTCCGTTAACAGAAGGATGAGTAAAATTACGTAGTTCAGTGATTTTGTGATCGACTCCAAGCCATAGTGATATTCACGATGTTCGAAAATCGAAGGTATTCCGATCAAGCCATCGTGAGGACTGTGGCTCACGAAATATCGATAAGATCCTAAACTGACCACAAATATATTCTAATAAAAGTGGAGGAATAATTTTATGTATGTTGTAATAAAACTTTGCACACATAAAAGAAAAGATTTGTACTGCGAATATTGATGATGATTACAATTATTTGAGCCGATTTTTATTCCTGATTGTTAAATAAATTTAAAAAAATAGAAACTTTAGAATATTCTAAAGCAATTTTACTTGAAATTATTTCAAAATTAGTGTTCCAGAATCATGCGTATGCAGAAATCACAAAATAATCATAAATAATTAGAAAAGCACATTAAAATTAGTCGATAAAAATCATTATTAAAAACTGATTTCAATTTAAAAAATATAAATGCTGTCCAGTCTGTTGTATGCTAAACAGTTCCGAAGACAGCCAAAGAATGACGAAAGCGGAGGTCCGTTGACAGAGGATGAGTAAAATTACGTAGTTCATTGATTTTGTGATCGACACCAAGCCATAGTGATATTCACGATGTTCGAAAATCGAAGGTATTCCGATCAAGTCATCGTGAGGACTGTGGTTCACGAAATATCGATAAGATCCTAAACTGATTACAAATATATTCTAATAAAAGTGGAGGAATAATTTTATGTATGTTGTAATAAAACTTTGCACAAATAAAAGAGAAGATTTGTACTGTGAATATTGATGATGATTACAATTATTTCAGCCGTGAATGTTAAATAAATTCATGAATTTTTAATGTAAAACATATATAAATTCAAAGGCGTTTACATTTGGAGGTAAAATTACCGATAATATTAATATCGATAAGATCCTAACTGATTGCATATATATTCTAATAAGAATGAAAGGATAATGCTATGCATGTTGTAATAGTAATCTTGGAATTGTAATAAATCTGTGCACACAAAAATGAAAAGATTTGTACTGTGAATATTGATGATGATTACAGTAACTACAGCCGCGATGGACATGAATTTTTAATATAAAACATATATAAATTCAAAAAGCTTTTACATTTGGAGCTTTTACATATATATTCTAATAAAAAAAGGGATACGTTTATGCATGTTTGAATTGGATTTGTACTGTGAATATTGGTGATTATTACAATTATTTCAGTCGTGATAGTTAGACAAAATCATGACTTTTTAACGTAAGACTTATACACATTCAAAAGGCTTTTACATTTGGAGGTAAAATTACTAGGTATATTGATATCGATAAAATCCTAACTGACTACAAATATGTATTCTTGAATATAGTAATATTTAAATTGTAATAAATCTTTGCACGAAAAATGAAAAGATTTATAGTGTGAATATTGATGATGGTTGCAATTATTTCAGCAGTGATCGTTAGGTAAATTGATGAATTTTTAATGTAAAATATATATAAATTCAAAAGTCTTTTTACATTTGGACGTAAAATTACCGGTAATAAGATTCTACATTGACTACATATGTATTCTAATAAAAATTGAGGGATAATGTTTGCATCTTGAAATTGTAATAAATCTTTGCACACAAAAACAAAAAGATTTGTACTGAGAATATTGATGATGATTACAATTATTGCAGCCGGAATTGTTAAATAAATTCAAAAAAATAATAATAATAATAACTTAAGTATATTTTAAAGCAACTGTTCTTGAAACTATTTCAAAAGTTTTGATTGCTCAATTTTTAAATTTCATATTCCAGAATCATGCGTATGCGGAAATCACAAAACAATCATAAACAATTAGAAAACCACATTAAAATTAGTCGACAAAAAATTATTATTAAAAAATTATTTCGATTTTAAAAATAAAAATTCTGTCCAGTCTGTTGTATGCTAAGCAATTCCGAAGACAGCAAAACCTCTAAGAATGACGATAGCATAGGTTCGTTAACAGAATGATGAGTAAAATTACGTAGTTCATTCATTTTGAGATCGACTCCAATACGCTGTGATATTCACGATGTCCCAAAATCGAGGGTATTCCTATAAGGCCATCATGAGGACTGTGGCTCACGAAATATCGAAAAGATCCTAAACATACAGTCAGTTTAGGATCTTATCGATATTTCTTTAAAATCGATGTATAGTTTTGTATTCTAATAAAAATTGAAGGGTTAATTTTATGCATGTTGTAATAGTAATCTTGGAATTGTAATAAATGCTTGCACACATGAATGAAAAGTTTGTACTGTGAATATTGATAATGATTACAGTTATTACAGCCGTCATGGACCGACTTTTTAATATAAAACATATATAAATACAAAAAGCTCTTACAATTGGAACTTTTACATATATATTCTAATAAAATGAAGGGATAAATTTATGTATGTTGTAATAGTAATCTTGGAATTGTAATAAATCTTTGCACAAAAAAAGAAAAGATTGATTACAATTATTTCAGCCGTGATTGTTAAATGATTTCATGAATTTTTAATGTAAAACATATATAAATTCAAAACGTTTTTACATTTGGAGGTAAAATTACTGATAATATTAATATCGATAAGACCCTAACTGATTGCCTATATATTCTAATAAAAAATGAAGGGATAATTTTATGCATGTTGTAATAGTAATCTTAAAATTGTAATAAATCTTTGCATGCAGAAAAAAGATTTGTACTGTGCATTTAATGATGATGATTGGAACTATTTCAGCGTGATAGTTAGTTAAATTCATGAGTTTTTAATGTAAGACATATATAAATTCAAAAGGCTTTTACATTTTGTGGTAAAATTAAGTAATATTAATATTAATAATAATATCTCTAAGATCCTAACTGACTGCATATATATTCTAATAAAAGTTGAAGGGATAATTTTATGTATGTTGTAATAGTAATCGTGTAATTGTAATAAAGCTTTGCACACAAAAATGAAAAGATTTGTACTGTGAATAATGATGATGATTACAATTATTTCAATATTGATTGTTAAATATATTTATGAATTTTTAATGTAAGACATTATAAATTCAAAGGCTTTTACATTTGGAGGTAAAATTACCAGCAATATTAATATTAATAATAAAATCGACAAGATCCTAACTGACTGCATATATATTCTAATAAAAGTGGAGGAATAATTTTATGCATGTTGTAAAAGTAATCTTGAAATTGTAATAAATTTTTGTACAAATAAAATAAAAGATGTTTACTGTGAATATTGGTGATGATTACAATTATTTCAGTCATGATTGTTGAATAAATTTTTAAAAAAAATAACTTAACAATAATTTAAAGCAATTGTTCTTGAAATTATTTCAAAAGCTCAATTTTTAAATTTAGTTTAAGAATTGCATTGTTAGTTGTAGTATGCGCTGCGAAAAATTTTAATATTCATATTTAAATATTTCAAATAGCGATTTATTAAATATTTGTGAGATTTAGTTAATTTACAAATGCTCACTTTTATACGTAATCCTATTTTTAATTATGTATTCAAATATGTATTACACGAAATGTATTTTGATAAAAAAAAATTTTGACAGACAAAACATCAATTTCTCCGACATGTATAACAAAAGAAATGCATATTTAATAAAATATTATAATGAGACTTTATTTTTATTTAAATTAATTCAGAATGTTCTAAAAAGTTAAACAACGTACGCCTAACATAATTTTCATTAATATTTGTCATCACATTCCAGAGCCATGCGTATGCAGAAATCACAAAACAATCATAATTAATTAGAAAATCACAAAGAAGGAGGTTTTGCTGTCCGGAAGACAGCAAGACTTCCAAGAATGACGAAAGCGTAGGTCTATTAACAGAAGATGTGACCAACTCCACCCTGCAAGCCATACTGATATTCACAATGTACGAAAATCGAAGGTACTATTGTGTCCAAAAAGTAAGACCAATTTTCAATTTAAAATAACCGGGGCTTATGAAATTTCAATTATTTTTTCTGTTTTAGGTTGCTGGCACTGTTCTTCAACATCTGTGTGAAATTTCACGTCAAAATATTCATTAGTATTCGAGTTACGCTTGCCTTTGTGAGACGCTAAAACTGATTCCGGCGATTTTTGAAATGTCTGAAACAATTGAGGAAAGAACTTGCATTCAATTTTGTTTGTGGAAACGTACAGAATATTGCAGAAGGTATTTGGTGAGCATTCCTATATCGGAAAGAAATGTTTACAAGTGCTATAAACAGTTCAAAGAAGGCAGAGAACGCGTTGAAGGCGAAGAATCCTCTGGTCGACCATCCACCTCAACCGACGAAGCTCACGTCCAAAAAAATTTAAAATTTGGTGCTTGCAAACCATCGATTTACAATTAGAGACCTTGCTGATGATATTGGAATTTGAAAAAGATCGGTCAATTCCATTTTCAGCCTCAAACGCGTCCAATCTCGATTGGTACAGAAAACACTAAATGCGCCAATTCACACTGCATTGATTCTTCGTCACTTTTTCGCCAAAAATGTAACCTATATCATACCACAACCATCGTACTCACACCATGCGACTTCTGGCTATTCCCTAAACTCAAAAGACCACTCCGGGGCACCGTTTTGAGTCTATTGAAGAGATTCATCGTGAATCGGCGCGCGCTTTGAAGGCCATGCCTGCCGATGAATTTTCAGCATGAATTAAGGATTAGAAAAAAAGTTGCCACAAGCGCATTGTGTCCGGAGGGAATTACTTTGAAGGCGATGAAATAAATTCTTATATTCATATCTTATATTCATGAGAAAAAAAAGGGAAAACTTATATCGGAAATAAATACCAATTCATTAGAGTCATTTCATTGCAGACACATGTAAATCACTCAAATCTAATGAAGCAGTCCCTTCTACAAACCAGTTCAAGTTCAAAGAAGCTTCCACTACTTTACTTTTAATCTTAATTTACTTACTCTTATTTTTAATGTTCTATTTAGTAGACAAACAAAATTATAGAGCAAACTAAATAAATGTACATCAATATTTCATTAAAATGAAATAAATGAAATTCATTTATTGAAAAAGTGAAAAATTTATAAAATTTATAAATTTACTTTTTTAACTCTGTGAGTGAAACTACTAATCAACACAAAAGTAATAGCTAATATTATTTTGCTTAAAAGCAGATTGTTTTGAACAAACTATGCAAAATTAAGTCTATATTGATATTCTTATAAATCTAACGCCATCTTTTTCATTCGTTTATTTGCCACTAAGGAATATCTTGAGTTAAAATAAATAAAAATTATTTTATGTTCACGAAAAAAAAAACCTATATCGGGAATAAATACCAATTCATTGGGGCCATTTCATTGCAGACACAAGTAAGTAAATCATTCAAATCTACTGAAGCAGCAGACCCTTCTTCAAACCAGTTCAAGTTCAAAGAAGTATTCATACCAAATGAGCATTGTTGTTGAGCCACATATTACAAATGTACTCATCAGGCGAGCAAACCATAATAAAGGTGGAATATTTGTTGGGACGCTTTTGTTTACTTTGCCATTCTGAACACTTAAACTCCACGATGGATGCTCTCGCGTGATACGTGAAACACTTACACGGCACCTCATAAATATGAATACCTTTTTTAAATGTCGTTGGTAGAGCGAACTTTAACTATATCCGTTCCCCTAAGTGTCAGCGTGGCCAGAGCAAACACATATTAAGAAGGCAGAGAAAAAAAGGGTCAGCCACGAGAACCTCTTGCGGAAAACAAATAGTTAAATTGCAGATCGTGCGCTCTAAATCTCTGACACCCCCCTCTTTCCCGACATGATACGTTTTCTGCCATACAAGCGGCGCTTCTTAACATACAAGGAACTGGTCTTCACAAAAGAGACCGACGAAATGCGACTGGTTTCTTCTTCGTAATGGACGTCGTATTTAGCAAGTGCAGTCATCAGCTTCTTCCATATCCCATGGTGTCCGTTTTCGTGAACTTGGCTGACCGCAGCTAATGCACCAACTGATACTTAGACATTAAAATTACATGATGGAATATTTGAATCGTGTACAGTTTGTATGCATCTTTTTTTTTTTTTAATGCTACAGCAGCACAATGTTTATGAGTTACATCTATAATAAATGTCATTTGGTATTAAGTATTCCGTTCATATTTATTTTTGAAATTTTAAATAAAGTCAAATATAGTAGATGAAATAAAATTAAAAAAATTTGGAAGATCCTATAAATCAAGACAGATGAGGAACAATATTAAAAGCGATATTAAATGTGATAAAAACAAATATTAAATGTGATATCTAGAACATATATATATATATATCAAGTTGTTCGGCCATCAGGTTAGTTGCTCGGCCATCAGGCCCGCCCACCCCCCACACACAGACACACACACACACACACACACACACACATATACACTGTGCTAGCCACTCGGCCATTCAGGCCCCATATATATATATATATATATATATGGGGCCTGAATGGCCGAGTGGCTAGCACAGGTTTCGGGTTCGAGTCCCGGTGGTGCCATGAATGTGTGTAGGGGTTCGGAATCCACTTTAAACCGTAGATCCCGGTCTCATATGATCGTAGAGCGTTGAGCGGGCATTGTTACTCCATGTCCGTGGCTTATTTTCAAGTTGGGTAATGCAAAGTGAGTAACGTCTTGCCTTAAGCGCTTGCCTTAAGGCATCCAAGACGTCCATGTCTAAGTGTTTGTCAACTGCATTAGAAAATATATATATATATATGTTAGCTGACCCTGTACGTCTAACGGCCGAGTGGCTAGCGCTCGGTACCACAGGTTTTGGGTTCGAATCCCGGTGGGGAGGCATGAATGTTTGTAGTGGTTTGACGAAGGGACTGCTCAATAGATTTGAGTGATTTACTTAAGTCTGCAATGAAATGACCCCAATGGTTAGGTATTTATTACAACAATAAGTCTTTTTTTTTTCACGAACATAAGATAATTTTGATTTAAATTACCGTCAGATATTTCTTAATGTGCAAATAAACAAATAAAAAAGATTGCGTTATATTTATAAGAATATCAGTACAGACTTATTTTTGCCTAGTTTGTTCAGAACAATTTGCTTTTAATCAAGATAATATTAGCTGTTACTTTTGTGCTAATTAGTGAAGCATCAAGTTTCAGTCACAGAGCTAAAAAATAATTATTATGATTGCTATCGACTTTTCACTTTTTCAATAATGAATTTAATTTATTTTATTTTAATTAAATTTATTATTCATTTATTTTGCTATATTATCTTTTTTTTCTATTAAATAGAATATTGAAAATATGAGTAAGAGTAAGAGTAAAATTGTATAAGAGTAAGAGTCAGCAAATATTAAAAATTAAGAGTAACTTATGGTTGTTAAAAATTTACTCATTTTAAGTTGATATAAACGGATGATATACATGTAAATGAGTCAAATTTTATAAATATATAATTTTTAACACTCTAAATAAAATTATATAATTATTTTGACTTATTTATATATCTTTTTTTTTTAAACAGTAATACAATTAGAGAATAATCAGATTAGAATTACATTAACACAGTATAATTTAAAATCATCAGAAATGCGAAATACAAAAGTAGGCAAAGACTCAGCGGTACTTTGCAAACGTTCAGGCTTGTGATTAACAGATTGTTGAAGGCCCTGACGCTATTGTATTAAAAACCAAAAATAATTTTGTTGAAGTCATTAGTCTCATCAGCTTCGTTGGAAGCCATAAAAGTTCATTTATTCACAACTTCAGCCATATTTGTTCATTTATTCACAATTTGAGCCTTATTTGTTCATTTATTCACAACTTGAGCCTTATTTGTTCATTTATTCACAATTTCAGCCTTATTTATTCATTTATTCACAATTTCAGCCTTATTTATTCATTTATTCACAATTTCAGCCTTATTTATTCATTTATTCACAACTTGAGCCTTATTTGTTCATTCATTCCCAATTTGAGCCTTATTTGTTCATTTATTCACAACTTGAGCCTTATTTGTTCATTCATTCCCAATTTGAGCCTTATTTGTTCATTTATTCACAAACTGAGCCTTGCCGAAATTTTCTTCAAACATGTAATAAAGCATTTTGATATTTGACTTTTATATTGATAGTGTATCAATTTAAATGTCATTTCACAAAATGATTTTTTTTTCAATACAACTCATACCCAATAATGTATTTACAAATTAAAAGTATCAGTAATAATATTTATTTACATAAATTTTAAAAATGTGAATCAAAAGAAAATTAAATTCTTTTAAACTTTCTTGGTGAACAATTTTGATGAATTGTAGTAACAGCTGTTATTAAATCTCTAAAATTGATTAAAAAATTGAACAAATTATCTTATTAAACATAAATTTCATTTGAGGAATGAATAAAAAAAATTTTAAGAAGCGTCAAATCTATTGATATCAAATCGCACACAAAAAAAATAATTACAGGACATCATTACTTTGATGTTCACTTATTTGATTGCCTTCCTATTTATTTGCGATTATCTTTATAAATTTAGTAAGAAATATATTTTTTTAATTCCTGAAATATTATTGCAAAGTAACTTAATTGAAATTTTGAGATCAACACAAACAAATTAATTCTCGGGTATATTTATAATGTAATCTATTATTATCCATTAAAATATATATTTTTAAACATTAATATTATTGTTCCAATAAAGGAATAAAATAATGTATTTCCTATTGAAATTCTATAAACAGATAAATAAAAACATTATTAATAAGAATAAATTTCGTTTATTGTTCTTTAATATAATATTAGTCACATTAAACAGACAATAATTGTTTATCATCATCATTGAAGATTAATTATGTACATCAATTGAATATTAATTATGTTTCTTCACAAAAACTAGTTGAATAAAATTTCTTAAAGCATCTGTTAGGCTAAAAAATTATTAATTTTATGTTTTAATTTTGTTTTTTTTATCTGCTTTTATTAACAAAAATTCCTTTTCTAAGACTAAATAAAGAAGGCTGACTATAGTAATTATATTTTTTTTAACATTAACAAACTTTCTTGTAATCATGCTTTGTTATTAGAACTTAGTTTACATTTAAACAATAGAAAACAATAAAAATTACGTATATTATTCATCGAGTTTAATACAATATTAGTTACGGTAAATAAATAATAATTTTGATTAATATTGTACATCAATGGAAGATTAATTCTGTTTCTTCTCAAAAAGTAGCTGAATAAAATTTCTTAAAGTATATGTTAGAATGGAAAATTATTAACTTTATGATTTATTTTTTATCTCCTATTATTTATATTTCTTAAGGTTTATAAAACTAAATAACGAAGACTGACTATAGTAATTATATTTTTTTTTAACTTTAACAAACTCTTTCGTAATCATGCTTTGTTATCAGACTTTAGTTTACATTTAAAAAAATAGAAAACATTGAAAATTACATGCATATTATAGTATCCAAGACTACAATTGAAACCATTATCCATACCACTAAATACCTTCATGAAATTATTTTTTGTTACAGTTCTAAATGATATAGTTTTTATAGAAGCCTTTATAATATTTTCTATCCATTGTAAAACATAAAATCATAACATCGTACATATACCATTTTCTTCTATTCCTTTAAATAACATAACATCAAACCACAATAGAAAATAATTAGAAATATTATGGCCATTCTTACAGAAGAAAACAAAAAGGTTTTCATTTGAGAGAAAAATTTTAGTTTTACCTCATTATCACATTTTTACATTCCGAGATCCCAAACTCCAAATTTTTTCAACAACTGTAAAAAGCGTGTGATTTTCCCATACTAATGTGTCCAAAAAGTAAGACCAATTTTCAAGTTACAATTCCTGGGCTTATGAAATTTCATTTTTTTTTTTCCTTTTTTAGTTTGTCTTCTTTTAGGCACTGTCCTTGACATCTGTGTGATTTTGACGTCAAAATATTCATTAGTGTTTGAGTTACGCTTGGTTTTGTGAGACGCTAAAACCGATTCTGGCGATTTTTGAAATGTCTGAATTCATTGAGCAAAGAACTTGCATTCAATTTTGTTTGCGGAAACGTATAGAATGTTGCAGAAGGCATTCGGTGAGCATTCCTATATCGGAAAGAAATGTTTAGAAGTGATATAAACAGTTCAAAGAAGGCGGAGAACATGTTGAAGACGAAGAGCCCTTTGGTCGAACCTCAACCTCAACCTACGAAGCTCACGTCCAAAAAATTACGTCCACGTTCATTTAAAAAAAAAAAAGTTTTAATTTCATTTCATTATCATATTTTTATGATACATTCTGAGATCCCAAATTTCAAAATTTTCCCACAAGTGTAAAAAAACGGATTCTAAAAAAGTTTCATTGAATCTTTTTCTTTTCATTTAAATAACATCAAATCAAACTGCAACAGAAAATAATTAGAAATATGATGGCCATTCTTACAGAAGGAAAGAATGATAAAAATTTCATTTAAAAAAAAAAAGTTTTAATTTCACTTCATTATCATATTTTTATGATACATTCTGAGATCCTAAATTGGTAAATTTTCCCACAATTGTAAAAAAACGGATTCTAAAATAATTCTTCAAATAATAAATAATAAATAATTCTTCAATAATGATTCTAGAATTTTCTTCTATTCCTTTAAATAACATAAAATCAAACCACAATAGAAAACAATTAGAAACATGATGGCCATTCTTAAGTAAAGAATGTTAAAAATTTTCCTTTGAATAAAAAGTTTTAATTTCACTTCATTATTATATTTTTACATTCTGAAATAACAAACTGCAAATTTTTCTCACAAGTGTAAAAAAACAGATTCTTCCTTTTCTAAAAAAAACTATATAACTTCATATAATACTTTTGTATTATAGTTTTTTTACAGAAGTTTTCATAACCTTTTCTCCATTGTAAAACAAAATCGTACATATAATATTTCCCATTCATTTAACTAACATAACAACAAACCGCAACAGAAAATAATTAGAAAAACGATTACCATTCAGAAGGGAAAAAAAGATTTTCATTTGAAAGGAAAGTCTTAATTTTACTTCATTATCAAAATTTTACAATCTGAGATGCAAAACTAGAAATTTGTGCCACAAGTGTAAAAACTAATTCCTTTAAAAAAAAAAAAACTATATAACTTCATGTAATTCTTTTTTTATTAAAGTTTTAAATGATACAGTGTTTTACAGAAATTTTCATAACCTTTTCTATCCCTTGTAAAACAAAATCGTACATCATACTATTTTGCATTCATTTAAGTAACATAACATTAAACCGAAACAGAAAATAATTAGAAACATGATGACCATTCTTATAGAAGGAAAAAAAAAGATAAAAATATTGATTTGAAAAAAGTTTTAATTTAACTTCATTATCATATTTTTACATTCTGAGATCCCAAACTGCAAATTTTTCCCACAAGTGTAAAAAAAACGGATTCTTCCTTTTCTAACTTTATGGTTTTGTTTATTAGAATTTTAAATGATACAGTTTTTTACAGAAATTTTCATAACCTATTCGTACATATAATATTTTCTATTCATTTAAACAGCATAACATCAAACCGCAACAGAAAATAATTAGAAATATGATAACCATTCTTACAGAAGTAAAGAATGATAAAAAATTTCATTTGAAAAAAAACTTTAATCTTACTTCATTATCATATTTTGGCATTCTGAGATCCCAAACTCCAAATTTTTTTCCACTAGTGTAAAAAGTGTGTTTTTCCCTGTCCATTTAAATAACATAGCATAATTCAATTTAATAACATAATTTAATAAATTTTTCCTCTGTTCATTTAAATAACATAACATCAAACCACAACAGAAAATAATTAGAAATATGATGACCATTCTTACAGAAGCCAAAAAAGATAAAAATATTCATTTGAAAGAATTTTAATTTATCTTCATTATAATATTCTTACTTTCCGATATCCCAAACTCCAAATTTTTATCACAAGTTTTAAAAAAAAAAGGATTCTAAAAAAGCTTCATTGAATCTTTTTTTAAATTTTCAGACCACCCAGAATAAAATTCGTTAAACTTTCCACCTTTCCTTTAACACACTTGTAGAAAAACACACTCCATGTTAAAGAAATCACCTTATTTTCCCCCAACGTTATCATTATTATAACGAATTCGGTATCATAAGTGTGAAAACTAAAAAATCTCACCAGTTAAGATTAAATAAGTAAAACTAGTAACAATAACTGAGAAAATTATAAAAAAAGAAGAAAAAAACTTATAGATCTCACACGCTTAAAAAAACCCGGATGTTTTTCAACCTTAAAAAATAGACTTGATGAGGTTACAGGTACCACGAAATCGGCGAATGCCACTCAAGACTTACAACTTACAAGCCCCCCCATGGTTCTGTTTTCATATGAATTAGGCCTTTGTGCTTCACACTGAATTCGTATATGAATGGCCTAAATTGTGAATGGGAAAGAGGAGGTACTTACAGAACATGTAATTTTCGGCCTTCGAATTAGGTGTCCGTAGAGAAAAGATATTTCTATTATGTACCCGTCTATAAAAAAGGGCCTTTCATAGAGTCTGCTGACAACTGTGGAAAATTTGGCCGTCATGGAACAGTTGCAGAACGTTGGAATTAAATGAGAGCGAAATGTTGAGGTGTGGCATTTTGCTCATCGTCTAAGGATCAGTTTGGTATTTTAAATAGGTACCACGATTGATATATTTTTTGTGATTGGTTAATTTTAACCACGGGTTTTAAAAACTGAATTTTAATTGGTTTGCTATAATTCGATACATAATTGTATTAGACTCTAGAACTAATTCAAAAAAAAATATTATCAATTTATAAAAAATAAATATGAATTTTTTTTTAGAAAATCATTTAACCACACAACTTGCTACCTCAAATCTCATAACAGCAAGTTTTCGTGTAAAATATATTTTTGCCATATAGTTATATTTTTTATTGCTGATATAACTATATGACGAAAATTTGGTCATTTGGCATTTTGGTCGTTGTCTAAAGATCATTTTGGTACTTTAAATAGGAACCACGTTTTTTGTGATGGGTTAATTTTAACCACGTGTTTTAAAAAATGAATTCTAATTGTTCTGTAATAAATCGATACATAATTATATCAGCCTCTAGAACTAATTCCAAAAAGAAAATTATCAATTAATAAAAATAAACGTTAAAAAAATATGTTTTTTTTAACAAAATCTTGTTATTATACAACTTACTAATTCAAATCTGATAACTACCAATTTTTTGTGTAAAATAAATTATTGCCATATAGTTATATTTTTTATTGCTAATATTTTTTTTTGACGTAAGAAATAATTTGCGAATATAAACTTATTTAAACGAAACTATGTGGAGCCGAGTGGCTAGTGCTCTGGCGCTCGGTACCACAGGTTCGGAATTCTTTGTAAACCGTAGGTCCCTGTCTAATAGGATCGTAGAGCGTTGTGGGGGTAGTGTTACTCGCGTCCGTAGCGTATCTTCAAGCTACAGGCGCCAACTGAGTAGTGCTAAATGAGTAATAGCGGTGCAATCCTTGCTTATGACATAGAGATTAACTGTCTCTGTATTGTCAGCTGCATTAGCATAACAGCAGCATTATTTCCATATAAGTTGCATCTTTTAAAACTAATTAAATGTTTATGACGTAAGAAATAATATACGAGTATAAACTTACTTACTTATACGAAAGTAAAAGGCCCTTAGCAATGAAAAAATTTCCATTTTACTAAAGAACATATTTTAATAAAGTTTAATTTGCTATATCCGTTATAAAGTCATATTTGCACATTTATGTAATAAATGTTAATTTGTAATTTGGCCTATCAGAAACAATTAATCTACATTAAGTTACACACATTTTATTTTTCCAATAGATTAAAATAAATTTCAATATGACGATATATATATATATATATATATATATATAGAAATGTTTTTTTATACTGAAATATTCTTTGTCATACAATTCTTAATTATTCGAGAAATCAATTCGAAATGAGAACTCACGTGTTAAAATTTCTGAAATGTAATTGTTTATTTACATTTTTTTTTTCTTTTTCTCCAATAGAAATTTGCGGCCTGATGGTCGATTTGCTTGCTCTCTGGCATTTGGTATCACAGGATCTGGTTTGAATCCTAGCGGTGGCTTTTAATGGTTCGGAATTCATGCATAACTGTAGGTCCATGTCTAATCAGCTCAAAGTGTGCACAAAATATCAGTAGTGCAACAAATCGAACCAGTAGAAATTTCGATTTTAATATTTTTGCTTATCTTTTTAAATTGCAGTTAAAAGTTATCATGTACCTTGCATGAAAATTACACCTAGATTCACACCTTGCATGAACATTATAAATCAATGAATTGTTCAGTTAATCCTTTGGGTCTTCAAACTAGGAGTGTGTAAATCCTTCTTCTACGAGCTCTGTTCCGGAATTCAGGAATTCAATGGTTTCTTTTACTTGGTTATTTAGAATGAAAAATTGCTTAAATAAAAAATTGTAACCGTCAATATCCTATAAATTGTAATATTAGAGAGTTTTTGCATACCGTACGCTAGTTACCGTAGGACGTCAGTTAGCTTTTTCTCCCTAGAACGCATGCTCAGTTTCCTATGAGCATGCGCGCTAGGGAAAAAAAGCTAACGGACGTCCTACGGTAACTAACGTACGGTATGCAAAAACTCTCTATTAAGTTTTTATAATACTTAGAATTGAAAACTTTCCTTAGATAAAAAAATTATCCTATAAATATATATACCCCCATATCTATAATGGTAATACCCTTCACAATATCTAATGATAATACACCATATCTAATGATAATACCCACCATATCTATAATGCATCTCCCCCCATATATCCTATAAATGGTAATATTAAGCCGTATATTACTTAGAATTGAAAACTTTCCTTAGATAAAAAATTGTCATATAAATATATATAGCCCCTCTCCCCCCATATCTATAATTGACCCCCCCCATCCAGAAATGGTAATACTAAGTTGTATAATACTAGGAATTGAAAACTTTAATAAGATGAAAAATTATCCTATAAATATATATATTCCCCATATCTATAATATCTAATGATAATACTACTGTGTCCAAAAAGTAAGACCAGTTTTCAATTTAAATTTCCCGGAGATTATGCAGTTAAAATTTGTTTTCCTTTTTTTAGATTGTTAGCACTGCCCTTGACATCTGTGTGAAATTTGATGTCAAAATATTCATTAGTGTTTGAGTTACGCTTGGCGTTGTGAGACGCTAAAACTAATTCCGGCCATTTTTGAAATGTCTGAATTCATTGAGCCAAGAACTTGCGATAAATAGTGTTTGCGGAAACGTATAGAATATTGCAGAAGACATTCGATGAACATTCCTATATCGGAAAGAAATGTTTAGAAGTGCTAAAAACAGTTCAAAGAAGGCAGACAACGCATTGAAGACGAAGAGCCCTCTGGTCGACCATCCACCTCAACCGACAAAGCTCATGTCCAAAAAAAAAATTTGGTGCAGGCAAACCGTCGATTTACAATTAGAGACCTTGCTTAAAGGCTTCAAATATTGATTGGTACCGAAAACACTGAAAGCGCCAGCTCACACTGCATTGATTCTTCGTAATTTTTTGCTAAAAATTAAACCCATATCGTTTCACAGCCACCATATTTATCTAATTTAGCATCGCGCAACTTCTGGCTATTTCCTAAACTCAAAAGACCACTCCGGGGACACCGTTTTGATTCTATTGAAGAGACATTTCAAAAATTGCCGGAATCGTTTTTAGCGTCTCACAAAACCAAGCTTGTCTTAAGCACTAATGAATATTTTGACGGTATAATTTCACAGAGATGTCAAGGACAGTGCCAGCGACCTAAAAAAGAAAAAAAAATTGAAATTCCATAAGGACCGGGAATTTTAATTTAATTCTGGTCTTATTTTTTGAGCACAGTAGTACACCATATTTAATGGTAATACCCTCCATATCTATAATGGACCCCTTCATATCCTATAAATGGCAATATTAAGCTGTATAATACTTGAAATTGAAAAGTTTCCTTAGATAAAAAATTGTCTCCACCCATTATTCTTCATCGGAATCCATTAACACGTGTCTACGAGCGCTGTCCCGGAATTCAGGAATTCGATAGTTTCTTTTACTTGGTTACTTAGAATTGAAAACTTTTCTAAGATAAAAAATTGCAACCGTCCATATCCTACAAATTGTAATATTAAGCTGTATAATACTTAGAACTGAAAACTTTCTTTAGATAAAAAATTATCACACCCCATATTGTCACACCCCATATTGTCACACCCCATATCCTACACCCCATATTGTCACACCCCATATCCATAATAAATATTGATATTAAGCTGCATAATATTTAGAGTTGAAAACTTTCCTTAGATTAAAAAATCTCCTATAATGTCCTATAAATATATATACCCCCATATCTATAAAAGTAATACCCATTACCCATATCTATAATGCCTAATGGTAATACACCATATCAAATGGTAATACCCTCCATATCTCTAATGGATCCCCCCATTCCTATAAATGGTAATATTAATCTGTATAATACTTTTAACTGAAAATTTCCCTGGATGAAAATGTGTCCTATAAATATACACTCAAGAGCCAAAACATTATGACCACCCCTACATATTGCAATGAACTCGCCTGGATGTCGTGGAAGGCACTTGATCAGGTGGAAGTGGTATTTAACTGCTGCTGGAGAGTCTGAAGAATCATTCTTTCACTTACTTCTGTGTGTGATGGGAAAGGCGGCGGGCCAGCTCGTTATTGACAGGTGGTCATAATGCTTTGGCTCTTGAGTGTATATGTCGCCCATATCTATAATATCTAATGTTAATACACCATATCTAATGGTAATACCCTCCATATCCTATTAATTCTAATATTAAGCTATATGATACTTGGAATTGAAAACTTTCCTTAGATAAAAAATTGTCACCACGCATTATTCTTCTCTGGAATCCATTTGAATGTCTCTACGAGCGCTGTCCTGGAATTCAGAAATTCAATGGTCTCTTTTTCTTTTTCCCTTTGTTGTTTTATCGCAATTTTATGCAACTATTGATATGATCCTTCCTTGTGACTTTGACCTTGATCCAGTTGGAGGTGAGAAGACGAACAGCTGACTGCAGACACAAGAAAGGGAAGAAAAAAGAAATGCTCTCAGTTTCGTAACAAAAACCTGTTGGGTACTTGAAGAAATCTTTTCCTATGATTTCATTAGTCGTCGTACGCCATTAGGAAAGTAAAAAAAAGTTTCATTTACCTTAAAAAAGTATCTCCTTTCTACTATTTTTTTTTTTTTTTTTTTTTTTTTTTTTTTTTTCGTTACTCGTCAAAGGATCCAAAAGAAGTCGATTACTTAAGTAACATGTCGTCGTCTGAAATGATGCGTGAAAAGGAAATAATTTTTATGGTAGAAAATGCTTTTTCAAAAAACTTTTGTTAAGATTGTGCAAAATTGTTATTCTTTCTTAAATAATTTGGGTTGGATATAATATGTATAATTGTTTTTTTTTAATTTTGGAAATAATTATTTTAACAAGTAATATTTAAAAAAAAAATTTAAGTCAATTCCTACTTAGGTCAACAAAGAAAATTTTTCTTTTTATTAAATAATTACAATTAATATAAATATGTATATACATATGATAGAATCACAATATTAAATTGCAAAAATTTTTCTCCCATATAAAACTAAATTTAATTAATGAATTAATATTTGAGAAACCTATATTAACATCAAGTGTCATCCACTACAAGTTCAAAAAAATGTATTTGAACTTGAGTGGAGGAATAAAAAGTATTTTATGAACGATTGAAAATTTGAACAAGATATATATATAGGGGAGAGTGCGAACTAATAGTAAGAATTGAAAAAAAAAATTTTTGTAAGTTAATTCCTACTTTTTTTTCACTATATTGCAGAAAGTCCTTTATAAATAATGTTCATTCATTTTTTCAAGTTAGAAAAAAATTCTCTCTCTTTCACACACACTTTCCATCTCTCTCACTAATTTATTCACATGTTTCATTTCCCATTTTGTTCCCTCCTTGACTCAGACTAGAACCCAGAATGAAAAAAGAATCTGAAAAAGAAATTTTTTTTCCAGCGACCTACGCGCTTCGCCTCTGACGGTATTTATTCTTAAATTTTTATCCCGCTAAATAAATCATATAAGAGAATTTTTTTTTCTCCCATATAAAACTAAAATTAATTAATTAAATTTAATGAATGATTTAATATTTGAAAAACTGTATTAACATCAAGTGTTATCCACTGCAAGTTTAAAAAAATGTATTTGAACTTGAGTGGATATATTTATAAAGTATTTTATTAACGATTGAAAATTTGAACAAGATATATAAATATATGTAGGAAAAGTGTGAACTAATAGTAGGAATTGAAAACGGGATAATTAAAAGGTAATACGACATTCTTTATTCTATAAAAATATTAATAAGTTAGAAAGAATTATTATCAAACATAATTTTGATAGTTTAAAACTATAAGTCAGTTTAATAAATTTTTAACCAATAAAATAATTTTTTTTTCTCATTTTATAGTAATATATCAAATTGGTTTTTCTTAATTTGTGACGAGGCAATTTTTTTTATTTATTTAAAACAGGGGTGGCTAACCCCAAATGATCTTGCGGGCCACTTTGGAAATGCATCCTAACTCCGCGGGCCGCATATAAAATTATATGTCCCCATATTAGATTTAGACCCACTACAGACATTTTTTGGAGTAAAAAATTGAAACATAATGAGTTATTATTTCTGGGTTTACTATTATTCTTACATGTAAACATAGATAATATAATAACAATGATACTAAATGCACATTGTAAAGAAATATATAACACTAAAAATGAAATATAAAAAATTTATAAATATAAACGAAATAAAAAAAATGAAATCATTAAAAAATATTTATTTTCTTAGTGCGATATTTATTTATCCTCTCTTTCCCTTAGCTTTTGCAAATCGATCTCAATTTAGGCATTTACACACATAATTGGTGTTGCGGGTTAGCGTCCGTTGTTTCACCGTGTTTTGTGTTTGGTCCATTTCATTTTAGAAAAAAACGATTCGCAGGTGTAGGTTGAACCAAAAGTGCTAACAACTTCAACTTAGAGTCTGGTTTTTCTCTGCTATCAACAATCAACTGTGCGTATCTAGGTATGGTCCCTGCGTCACAGAGATCACTTAATGTGAACTATAGAATTGTTATATTAGATGTTCCGAGATGCGCGCGCATCATGAATTCGCAGAATATATCTTAGTTATTCTGCAAACTCATAACTGTGAACTCATAAATAATACAGGCAATATCTGTCATATTCTCAAGAATTTTATTTTAAAATGAAAGTTAATTTTTTCTCATAATTAACTTTTGAATATATGGATGCACACATAATGTATTTTTTAATACTTTGGCCATTATAAAAGAAATATATTTTGTAAAATTGTGATAAATCTAACGTTCCGGAAAAATATTCAATGCGAGTCACATGCGGCCCGCGGGCATCGGTTTGGCCACCCCTGTTTTAAATCATAATTTTAAAACATCTGACTCCAAGTTAATAAACTTTTAAGCAATTAAAAGAATTTTTTCTCATTTTATAGTATTATATTAAATTGGTTTTTATTAAATTGTGCAACAACCAATTTTTTTTTTTATTTAACGCATAAAAGACTCATGCCCAGTATGCACGTTATAATCTTATTTTTACTACTTGTTATGCCTGTCACTTACAGTACCTTACTATTGTTTTTTAATAAAGCACACAATAAAATTGAACTTAAGTAAATAAGTTTTAAAAAATTATTATTCAACTTAATCTAGATTAACTATATCAGTTTAATAAACTTTAACAGAATTCTGAATTTAAGCATTAACAGAATTCTTTCCTCAATTCATAGAACTATATTAAATTGTTTTTTTTTAAGAACCAATTATTTTTGTTTATTTAAAGAATAATTTTAAAAATCCTGGCGCCAAGTATATACATTATTATCTTATTTTTCTACTTGTTATGCCTGTTTTCTCACCATATAATAGCTTTTTAATAAAGCACACAATAAAATTGAACTTAAGTAAATAAGTTAGAAAAAATTATTACTAAACTTTATCTTGATTAACTATATCAGTTTAATAAACTTTTTAAGCATTAACAGAAATCTTTTCTGAATTCATAGAACTATATTAAATTTTTTTTTAAGTACCAATTTTTTTATTTATTTACCTAAATCATCATTTAAAAAAAACCTGGCGCCAAGTGTATGCAATATTATCTGATCTTTATTACTTGTTATGACTTTTCTTACAGTAATTTATTATTACTTTTTAATAAAGCACAACATAAAAATGGTGTTTATTCAACAACGTCCAACAAAAGTCAGTTCAATATTTTTTTTTAATTCCAAATGAAATAAAAGCCATATAAAAAAAGTAAATTAGTATTTATCATAAGAAAATCTGTCAAGGAAGATTTATCTTAGATCATTGTTTCTTGTAAACTAACACTGATTTCATCAAACATTTCAGATCCAATTCATAGAAATATATGGCCTTCCATTGCATATTCATGTCTTCATTTTGGTGCATATGAGTAGAATAGAAATTTCAGATCCGAATCACTGCACTTAACTACTTACGCCATTCGTAGAACTTGAATCTCATCCGGTTTATGGAAAGGAAGCCTTGTCTAATTAAATAAGATTGCTAGGTGGGCTCTTTTCTTTTTTTTCAATTCCTACTATTAGCTCACACTCTCCCTATGTATATCTTGTTCAAATTTTCAATCGTTCATAAAATACTTTTCATTCCTCCACTCAAGTTCAAATACATTTTTTTTGAACTTGTAGTGGATGACACTTGATGTTAATACAGTTATTTTTATATCAAATATTAATTCAGTAATTAAGTTTAATTAATTAATTTTTTTTTTTTTTTAGATTTAAGTTGCATATATCTACCAATAGATGGCACCAGATAAATTTAAAAAAAATGAATGAAAAGTATTTATAAAGGACTTTCTGCAATATGGTGAAAAAAAAGTAGGAATTGACTTTAAATTTTTTTTTTTTTTTTTTATATTACTTGTTTTGTTTTTTTTGCGTCCCCTTTGCCGTCGTACTACTGTGCCCAAACAGTAAGACCAATTATTACATTTTTTTCAAAAATTCTTTATTTATTCTTCCAAATTTATTTCATCGCCTTCAAAGTAATCCCCTCCGGACACAATGCACTTCTGCCAACTTTTTTTCCAATCCTCAATGCATGTTAAAAAGTCATCGCCAGGGATGGCCTTCAAAACGCACGGCGATTCACATTGAATCGCTTCAGTCGAAAACTCAAAACTGTGTCCCCAGAGTGGAATTTTGAGTTTAGGGAAGAGCCAAAAGTTGCACGGTGTAAATACGGTGGTTGTGGAACTTAGTATAGTATAACGAGCGAGAAATTTAAAAATAGTCCCGGATTTTAAGCAAATAGTTACTTGCTATGCAGGTTTCTTACCATAATATTGCTTTTTAATAAAGCACACAATAAAAATGGTCTTTGGTCAACAATGTCCGATAAAGTTCTGTTCAATAATTTTTTTAAATATAAAAATTTCAAATGATATAAAAGCCATATATAAAAAATAAATTAGTATTTATCATAAGAAAATCTGACAACGAAGATTTATTTTACGCTTCTTGTAGAAGATCTTCATCTTACTCATTTTCTCTTGTAACTAACACTGATTTCATCAAATCTTTCAGGTCTAATTCGTAGAAATATATGCATATTCATCAAGGCCTGAATGGCCGAGTGGCTAGTGCTCTGGCACTTGATACCACAGGTTTCGGTTTCGCGTCCCGGAGGTGTCATGGATGTTTGTGGTTGTTTAGATTCCACATTAAACTGTAGGTAACGGTCTAACAGGATCCTAGAGCGTTGCGGAAGTATTATTACTCCGTGTCCGTAGCTTATCTACGTAGAATCTCATCCGCACCTATCTACAAGCTACACACACCTCCTGGGTAGTGCTAAGTGGGTAATGTCGGTGCAGCGCTTGCGTATGGCATAAAGATAACTGTATAAGTATTTGCCAACTGCATTGGAAGGAACAAATATACCCTTTTATATTTGTAAGTTTACTTATATCTTTTATGCCAACTCCGTGGCTAGATTATTTGAGTTAAAAAGTGAACTGACAACTATCCATGCCACCGCCAGGATTCGAATCTGAGACCTGTGGTACCAATGGTTTAGCTTGATTTTTGGCTCTACGATCATCTTATGCACACGAGAGCTAAACAGACAGGAACCAACAGGGAGACGCTCTGGCGCTCGGTACCACAGGTTTCATATTCGAGTCCGGAGGTGTCATGAATATTTTTGTTCGGATTCCACATTAAACCGTGGGTAACGGTTAACATGATCGTAGAGCGTTGCTGAGGTATTGTTACTCCTCGTCCGTAGCGTATCCTCAAGTTAAACGCCCCTCCTGGGTACAGCTAAGTGGGTAACGTCGGTGCGGCGCTTCCCTTAAGGCATCGAAGACAATTGTCTAAGCGTTTGCCAGCTGCATTAGAACAAAAAAAAAATGTTAAAGTCAATTCCTACTTTTTTTTCACTATATTGCAGAAATGTCCTTTACAAATAAAGTTGAAATTTTCCTCTTACATCTGCTGCCATCTATTGGTAGACACATGCAACTTAAATCTAAAAAAACTAAAATTAATGAATTAAATTTAATTACTGAATTAATATTTGAAAAAACTGTCTTAACATCCAGTGTCATCCACTACAAGTTTCAAAAAATGCATTTGAACTTGAGTGGATGAATAAAAAGTATTTTATTAACGATTGAAAATTTGAACAAGATATATATATAGGGAGAGTGTGAACTAATAGTAGGAATTGAAGAAAAACCCCAGCACATTCATCTCTTCATTTTGGTGCATAGGAGTAGAATAGAAATCCGAATCAGTGCACTTAACGTTACTAATGCCATTCGTATAGCTTGAATCTCATCCGGTTTATGAAAGGGAAGCATTGCCTAATTAAATAAGATTGCTATATGGGCTCTTTTCTTTTTTTTTTTTTTTTTTCTTACGTCAACTTTGCCGTCGTGTAATATAACAAGCGAAAGAGAAATTTAAAAAGTAGTCCCGGATTTTAAGCGAAAATTTTCATGCTTCCTTGACTAGTCACGGAACCGAGCAAAAATGCGGAATGAATTCAACCGTTTACGGCGAACATTTGTCTCAAAGCAAATCCTGTAATGAAGAATTAACTTGTGTACAAATTCTTTGATTTTTCATGATTGTGACTTGAATCGGGGTGTTGGTTAGTTTAAAATATTTAAAATATTTCTTTGTGAGTATTGAGGCATTAAATGATATTACTAATTAGCGATTAAATTATTTTCTCCATTATACATGAACTACTTTGTCCATAAAGTAAGACCACATTTCAATTTAAAACTCCCGGGGCTTGTGGAATTTCAATTCTGTTTCTTTTTTTAGATTACTGGCACTGTCCTCGACATCTGTGTTAAATTTGACGTCGAATTATTCATTAGTGTTTGAGTTACGCTTGCCTTTGTGAGACGCTAAAACTTGATTCCTGCGATTTTTGAAATATTCTGAAGAAATTGAGCAAGGAACTTGCAATAAAATTTATTTGCGGAAACGTATAGAATATTCCAGAAGGCATTCGGTTAGCATTCTTATATCGGAAAGAAATATTTAGAAGTGTTATAAGCAGTTCAAAGAAGGCAGAGAACGAGTTGAAGACGAAGAGCCCTCTGGTCGACAATTAACTTCAACCGACGAAGATCACGTCCAAAAAATTAACATTTTGGTGTTTGCAAACCGTCGATTTACGATTAGAGACCTTACTGATGGTGTTGGAATTTCAAAAGGATCGGTCAATTCCATTTTGGGCCTCAAACGCGTCAAAATCTCGATTGATCACGATTGATCACGATTGATCTCGATCGATTGCTCACACTACATTGATTCTTCGTGATGTTGTCAGCAAAACTGAAACCCAAATCCCTATTTTTTATAGCAGTATATCACAAAGAGTATGATTTGGTCTATGCAATATCACCATTGTTGTTATAATAATTTTAATAAACAAAAAAAAAATTGATAATTAAACTTTCCTTTTTTTTACGTTTAAAATATGATAAATTATTTATTTAAAATGTTTGTACTTTAAAAAATATTGTATCATTTTCTTATATAATTTGTCAATCATAAAAAAAATATAAGGTCATAATCAATTTCTTAAAAACATTTTAAAGAGTTTATAATAGCATTTAACAAAAAAAAAATTTAAAAAGTGATTATTTGAATTAATTAATTATTGTTTATTAAATGTAAGTAAAAATAAGCATTAATAAATAAAAAAAATTAAATACATAATTTAAATAAATTTAAATATAATTTTGATATGTTTCGATTAACAAAAATGAGACTTATATTATCTGAATATCCTAATTTAATAACGCAATAATTAAATAATTAAATGTATTTATTTCAAATATGTAGCATTTCTGGCCATAAAATAAATAAATTATAAAGCAAATTATTATAATTAATTGACAAGTTTTTAAAAAAAATGAAATTAAAATAAGTTGCAAAATATTGCTGCATCTTTCAACACAAAAATTATCCTTGTCTTCAATAATTCTAAAAGAATACACTAATTATAAAACAATTTCTTAATTTTCAAATTGCAAATTCCGAGAAATTTTACAAATCATTTATAAAGAAAGAGAATTAAAATTACATGTGGGCTGAAAGGTTCATAGGCTGACACATAGATGGTGCTACAAGTATTAAACCCATATGATTTTTAGTTAGCCCTAACCTTCAAAAGACACGTGTATAAATTTGACAGCTGTTGCACTATTAGTATGTGAGTTATAGCATTTTTAGAGAAGCAACTTTTGTTAGTTTGAAGAAATGGATAAAAAGGAATTTCGTGTGTTAATAAAGCATTGCTTTTCGGGGAAAAAAATTTTTATTGAAGCCAAGGCTTGGCTTGATAAACATTATTCGGACTTTGCACCAGAAATATCAACCGTAGAGAAGTGGTTTGCTAAATTTAAACGAGGCGAAATGAGCACCGAGGTCGATGCACGCAGTGGGGGCCCCAAAGAGGCTGTTACCGACGAAAACATCAAAAAGTCCACAAAATAATTTCTGATAACCATAAAGTGAAGTTGATTGAGATAGCTGAGACCCTAAAGATATCAAAGAAACGTGTTGGACATATCGTGAATGCATATTTGGATATGCGAAAGCTCTGTTCAAAGTGGGTGCCGCGCAGAGCTCACAATCGACCAAAAACAACAACGATTTGGTGATTCTAAGCAGTGTTTGCTTTTTAGCTCACCTGTTAACTAACATAAGAAAAAATAAATATTCGAACGAGTTTCGACAAAAAGATAAAAATATACCATCAAATTTTTCATGAAAAATTAATGTTTGGAAAAAATAGTTATTCTTTAACATATATACTTTTATATGAAATATGTCATGCCATGGTTAACTGTGACTTTATCATGAAATTGTTTTATATTAGTAACGCTTATATTAGTAACGTAATATAAAACAACTCAACAACAGAAATTTATATAACAGAAACTGACAATACGGTTTTTAAAAAAAGAAAACAGTTATTTTTAAAGTTATTGCTACAAATACATATATATTTTGTCTTCCCATACTAGTTTGTAAAGACTTGATTTAAACAATTTTAGTTAACTTAGATCCTTATACTATTTCGATATTTATATATTATCGAAAATAAATATTCGATTATTATGACAGAGTCAAAATTTTACTATCCAAATATAACAGTCAACGCATCTAATAACTTTGTTGTCAAACATATTGGCAAAGTTTTATAAAAAAATAAAAACAATATTCCATATTAAAATATCTGTGTTATTCGAAAAAAAATACTAATCTTATATCGTAAATATTCAACAAAATCTTACTATCAGTGACATGTATTGATTATTTTTCTGATTTATCAAATTATCATTTTCTTAAAAACAGTTTCATATCCTTTTGGTTTTATAATAAAAATCTATTGTACACATATAATTTTCATAAAAATTCCCGCCGTGCTTATGCAGTGATAGTATTTTATTATCCGTAATTTGATTCAATTTTTTCCATTTTTCTTCCACAGTTACTGTTGTTTTAAAAATTTATTTGCAATAACTTCTCGTGGACCACAAACTATCCCCCGAGGTTTACAAAAATAAGTAGCAAACAAGTCAACGACAAAATAATAAAGTCTTAAAATAAATGGTAAGTTTAATAGAACACATAATATTGCAAAAGAGAAAATGGAAAAGAAATAGTAAAGATGTAAGAAACATTCAAGTAATAATTTAGAAATTTGTTAAAGGCTGTAAAAAAAAAGACTTCTTATAAAAAAGTGTGCAAAAGTTGTGGTAGCCATTTGTATTTTTGGGATGTCAGTTCTTTTCTTAATTTTTTTAGGATGTTCAAAGTAAGGATGTTTCTCGGATGTTCGTGTTTCTTGAGTAAGTAGAAAGAATGTGATCGGTTCTCTGCACTCCATCTTTGCATTTACAAAAACAAATTATTATTTATCAGGCCCCTTTCAGATTTAAACAGTTTAAATCTGAAAGGGGCCTTATGGCGGAGTGACTAGCTCTCGGTGCCACAGGTTTGGGGTTGACATCCATGACACCACCGGGCCCCAACCGGTTATTTGAATTGGTAATAATTGTTATAACGTTATATTTTTAAATGCAGTGGTTCGGAATCCACTTTAAATTGTAGGTTCCGGTCTAATATGACTATAGAGAGTTGGGCGTAGGACTGATAACCATACCCCGTAAAAAAAAAACTTATGTCACTATATCTGCAAGTAGGCAAAAGTCCTTGGCCCACCATGGGGCTGTTGCGCCAATGATGATTAAGTCAGAAATCGATAAAGAAAAATCGTGAGCTCGAAGTCTTAAGGAATAGATATATAGTACTTGTTTGTGTTAGGGGCATTTAATGATTTACCTGCAATATATTCCAAATACTATTAATTTTGTCTTTGAGTATTTTTTAATAAAATAATAATAATTAATGTTAATATAAAAATAATGTTAATATTTTTGTCCTGCTATCAAGTGGGCCTTTTTTATGTAAAATTCCTATATGGTCGCAAACAAATGCCAAATATATAGTTACATATAATTATATATTTTCACTAAAGTGTATTTTCATATAAGAGATTTTTAATGTTATATTATTATAATTTTTCAGTGTTGCATTATTATATTTTTTTAATTTTATATTGTTATGATTTTTAATGTTATGATGTTATATTTTTAATGTTTTGTTATAAGTTTTAATGCTATATTTTCAATGCTTTATTATAATTTTTTTTGTTATATTTTTAACCTTATATTGCCATTATTTTTAACGTTATAATGATAATAATATTTATATTTTTATTATATAATTAGATTATAATTACATTTTTAACATTATATTGTCATGATTTTTAATGATATAATGCTACATTTTTTCAAGTTTTGTTATAATTTTGTAATGTTATGTTAGCGATTAATGAATAATGCAATATTTGTCAGTGATAGTACTCTACATTTTCACAGTTGATTTTATGTATTATTCAAGGAACACTTCTCGCCATATTCTTTTGATTGTGACACAGAAAGAATCCAAATAACAAGAAACTAATCCAAATGACAGAGAAAATCGTTTAATACAATACACTACATTACAAAAATAGCATTAAATTAATTTTCCCCCAACTAATGAACATTTTGACGGGGAAACCTTTGAAGTTATGTGAGTGCTGATGTTGCTTTATGAATTTTGAAAAAGATAGGTTCAGTTCGATGATAGCAACAGCTGACGACCTTGCGCAATTCTAAGACGATATGAAGGTCACCAGACGACATAATACTTAATCTCGAAACACGCTCGCCGAATGAAAAATTTACAGGAAATTCCCCGTTTCAAATAAACGTGAAAAAACGCGGAGAGTGACAAGCGTCAGTGATATAAAACAAAATTACATCAAGAAAGAAAGCTCGAAATTTAGTTTAATGAAAGCTTTAAAATATGGAGATATGCGAGATCGGTGGCATTTGACCGTTAGGAAATCATTCTTTCCTCTTTCGGTAATGGCTTGCGGGGATTTCCCAGAGTTCTCCTTCTTAATAAGTTTTCCGATTTGAGTGATGCTGTGATAAGCTTTTAGAATGAAAATGAATTAGTCATGCTTTTATCGATGCATTCAGATTTATGTAATTTAAAGCTAGAAGTTTTCGACGGGATCACATGATGCTATAAAAATATTTTATGTTAAGGACTCTGTAATTCTAATAGCCGCATGCAATTTTCAACCGATGTTTATACGATAAGGAATTGAAGCATTTGTATTGTAATAATTTTCGTGATTTTGAAATTACAAAATCAATTATTTTCAATATATTTAAACTCTAAGGGATAGGTTGGAAAAGTGCTGATATCACATATGTTTTTAAAACTTCTTAAACATAATAAAAACTTCAATTTGAAAAACATATTATTTTTTTTCAATTTTTAAGGTAAATTTTTACGCATAAAATTATGAATATTGTTTTCGAGAAACGGAGTTTTTCGTTTCCTTGATCAATTTTTTCGTGTCCTTGGCCATTTTCAGATTTTCTTATTGGTTATTTTTTTTTTTAAATTCCTTTAGCTAGCTATTCTTCTACTTCAATTAATCGGAGCTGGATGGCCGAGTGACTAGCGCTCGGTGCCACAGATTTTGCGTTCAAGTCCCGGCTGTGCATGGATATTTGTAGTGGTTCGGAATCATTTTTAAACCTTTGGACCCGGTCTAATATGGCGGCTGATGGCCAATTGGCTAGAGCTCTGGCTATTGGTAACATAGGCTACAGGTATGAATCCTGGCGGTGGCAAGGATGCTTGTGATTGGTTCGGAATCCACATTAACTGTAGGTCCCAATCTAATTAGCCTAAAGTGTATACAAAATGACCGTCGACAAGCTAACCAAACCGACATAATCAGACTGTTGGGATGAGGGTTGACATCCCTAACCCGTAAAAAGAAAACATCTCGAAATCTAGCAGTCAGGCTTGGCCCACAATGGAGCTGTTGCGCCATTAAAAAACTGTAGAAGCCATTCTTATTGGGTTTTTTAAATGTCTTTCATGAGCTGATGATTATATAATGACTTAAAAGCTCGAAATTTAACTTAATGAAAGCTTTAAAATATGGAGATATGCGAGATCGGTGGCATTTGACCGTTAGGAAATCATTCTTTCCTCTTTCTTTAATGGCTCGCTGGGATTTCCCAGAGTTCTCCTTCTTAATAAGTTTTCCGATTTGAGTGATGTTGCGATAAGCCTTTAGAATGGAAATGAATTAGTCATGCTTTTATCGATGCATTGAGATTTATATAATTTAGAACTGGAAGTTTTCGACAGGATCACATGCTGCTATAAAAATATTTTTTTATGTATATAATATGTTAAGAACTCTGTAATTCTAACAGCCGCGAGCAATTTTCAACTGATGTTTACGAAGTCAATTAATTTTAATATTTATTCAAACACTAAAGTATAGTTGAAAAAGTACTTATTTTACAAATGTTTTTAAAACCTCTTTTCTAAATTATAATAAAAACTTCAATTTAAATAGTTATTATTTAAGTAAATTTTTACTCATAAAATTATAGATATTGTTTCCGAAAAATGGAAATTTTTTCGTTTCCTTGATAAAAAAATTTCGTGTCCTTGGCAACTTTCAGCTTTCCTTATTGGTTAATTTTAAAAACAAATTCCTTTAACTAGCTATTCTTCTACTTCAATTTATAGGAGCTTGATGGCCGAGTGATTAACGCTCGGTGTCACAGATTTTGCTTTCGAGTCCCGGCGGTGACATAGATATTTGTAGTGGTTCGAAATCCACTTTAAACCATAGGTCCCGGTCTAATATGACGGCCTGATGGTTAATTGGCTAGCGCTCTGGCCATAGGTAACGACAGGCTTCAGATTCGAATCCTGGCGGAGGCATGGATGTTGGTTCGTGTTTCGGAATCCTATTTAAACTGTAGGTCCCGATCTAATTAGCCTAAAGTGTGCACAAAATTACCATAGAGCTGCAAACCAAGCCGGTCTAATATGACTGTTGGGCGTAGGGCTGTCATCCCTAACCCGTAAAAAGAAAACCTTTCCTGCCTCGAAATCTGGCTTGCCCACCATAGAACTGTTGCGCCAATAAAGAATGAAGAAGCTATTTTTATTGGTTTATTTACTAGCTATTCTTTTTGGTATTATTGTTTTATTTAAATTTCTTTCATGAGCTGATGCGGGGATTTCCCAGAGTTATCCTTCTTAATAAGTTTTCCGATTTAAGTGATGCTGTGATAAGCCTTTAGAATGGAAATGAATTAAGGCTCGTGCTCACCAAGGCGACAAGATGCAAGCGAAAAAATTTGCCCAATCACTAGCCTCACTGCGGTCGCCTGAAACCGGTTTGCAGTCCGCCGCTTGGAGTTGCCCAACTTTCAACTCGAAGCGGTTTTTCACTAGGTGTAATGCTATTTCTGACGTTTCGCTGTGAAGGGGTCGAAAAAATTTTGTTGCTTGCCTCTTGAATCTTCACGTCTCTCGCCTTGGTGGGAACGAGCCTTTAGACATGCTTTTATCGATGCATTCAGATTTGTATAATTTAGAACTGGAAGTTTTCGACGGGATTCAATGACGCTATACAAATATTTTATGTTAAGAACTCTGTAATTCTAACAGCCGCATGCAATTTTCAATCGATGTTTATACGATAAGGCATTACAGCATTTGTATTATAATAATGTTCAATAATTATAATTTAATTCGTTTTCAATTCAAATTCAATTTTTAATTATTGTAAGTTTTGTAATTACAAAGAAGTAAATTAATTTCAATATTTATTTAAGCATTAAACCACAGTAAAAAATGTACTTATTTTCACATATGTTTTTAAAACTACTTTTCTAATTGTAATAAAAACCTTAATTCGAATAGCATATTTTTTTTTAATTATTCAAGTAAATTATTACGTATAAAGTTATAATTTTTTCGTGTCCTTGACCGCTATCAGCGTTTCGTATTTTTTTTTTTTTAATTCTTTTAACTAGCTATTCTTCAACTTCTATTTGTCGAAGTCTGATGGTCAAGTGATTACCGCTCTGACGCTTGATACCACAGAATTGAAGTTCGAGTTCGGGCTGTTCCATGGATGTTTGCTAGTGGTTCGAAATCCACTTTAAACTGTAGGTCCCAGTTTAATATGATTTTCAGGTGTAGGGCAAAAAGTCCTACCCCATAAAAAGGAAGCATCTCATGTTTCGAAATCTGCTAGTAGGCAGATGGCTTCGGCCCGCTAAGGGGCTGTTGAGCCAATGAAAAAGAAGAAGAACTATCTTTAAATTAAAACCGTTGATCCGATCTAATATGGCGGCGATCTATTATGACCAATTGGCTACAGCTCTGGCCATTGGTACCACAGACTTCAGATTCGAATCCTGGCTGTGTGTATGGATGTTTGCTAGTGGTTAGGAATCCACATTAAACTGTATGTCCCGATCTACTTACCCTAAATTGTGCAAAAAATAATCGTAGAGCTGCAAATCAAACCTGTCTAATATGACTTTTGGGCATAAGGCTGACACATAAGGCTACACCGTAAAAAAAGAACATCTATCTCGAAATCTGGCAGACCGCGTAGGTCCACCATGGGACTGTTGCGCCAATAAAGAATGAAGAAGTTATTCTTAGTGGTTTATTTAAATTTCTTTCACGAGCTGATAGTTATATAATTAAATAAAGCAAAATTGTTGTAAAAGGTCATCCGGTGAAAGCAAAGACAATTCTATTTCAAAGTGAAAATGAGATTTTTCAAGAAAAAAAAATCGTTAGGAATTCTACAGTCCTACTTTTAAAATTATTTTTTAAGATTGTTATTATGTGTTTTGTTCTTAGATTAAATACTAAATTTTATATCGGCCCAATCAACTTCTTTAATTATTTAAGCAAATTTAAAAAATCAATTAATTGAATTAGTGAGATTTCTATAACAAAAAATCTTTACACTTTTATGTATTATCTATAACTTTAAACATCGAGATTTTCTTTTTTAAATAAAATTTTATATGATATTATTTGACGAAACAAATAAATGTTGAAAACATTCATAACGAAAATATTTATATACTATTTTGCAATTTTTTTAAAATTATCATGAAAAAAAAAAAATTTTATTTCTCAAATTAACAACAATAAATACGGCACGAAAACCTTTACTTTTATATAAAAAATAAGTTCTTACCAAACCATAATAATGAATAAAAGAATAAAAATGTAACAAAGGCTAAATTATAGCGGTAATTTGATCTGATGGAACGAACCTGTTTAAAGAAGAAAGGCCTCAAGTTCAAATTAATAGAAATATCGGAATCCATTAAAACACGAAGTGCAGGGAGCGTGAAACAAGCACAGTATTATACTTTCAAGAAACATAATAAAGAAAATTTTACGCTTCAGTGAGGCTTACTAGGAGTGCCAACGTAGTTATAGGACGTCCCTTATGAACCTATAAAGAATAACAAATTTCCTTTTCCATATGATCAGGATATGACCACATATATGTCCTAAGGCTATTTATGAAGCTAAAAGAGAGTTACTTTTTTATATTTTATATGTTTAAAGTTCGGCTTAATCTTTAACCAAAGAAAAACGATCATTTTTTATGAATCAAGATTTGCATAGCCTATTTTATTTCCTATTATATTATTTCCATTCTTTTTTATCGATCTAGACCATATCAATAAATAATAAAAAATTTGAAATCCTAAAAAAAGTGTACTTTTTTTTAAATGTAATTCTTTATTGTTCTAGAAATTCATCGGCAGGGATGGCTTTCAAAGCGCGCGGCGATTCTCGTTGAATCTCTTCAATCGATTCAAAACGGTGCCCCGGAGTGGTCTTTTGAGCGATATGGGTTTCATTTTTGCCGAAAAAATCACGAAGAATCTGTGCAGTGTGAACTGGTGCATTCAGTGTTTTCGGTACCAATCGAGATTTGACGCGTTTGAAGCTCCAAATGGAATTGACCGATCCTTTCGAAATTCCAACATCTTCAGCAAGGTCTCTAATTGTAAATCGACAGTTTGCAATCATCAAATCTTTAATTTTTTGGACATGAGCTTCGTCGGTTGAGGTTGACGGTCGATTCATAGTAAGATTTAGTATTGCTTCAGAGGGTGTTTAGAATTTCAACGTTAGAAAATGATGTTTTGTTAAAATAAAATAAATATTAATAAATAATCTAAAATAAATTTTAAAATAAAATAAATATATAAACTTATATCAAAAAGTTTTATCATGTTATATTATTTGTTTTTAATTTGTAAGCAAATTTTATTTTATTTTAAAAAAAAACAATCATTTTATGAATCAAAATTTGCATAGCATATTTTATTTGATATCATATTGTTTCCGTTCATTTGATCTAAACTTTCAGACCATCATAATAAATATAATAAATAATGAAAATTTAATGAATTTTTTTTTAATATGATCTCTATTACTCTAGAAATTCATACTAAGATTTATTATTGCTTCAATGGGTGTTTGTGGCCTGATGATCAATTGGCTAGCGCTCTGCCCTTTGGTACCACCGACGTCAGGTTCGAATCCTGGCAGTGGCATGGATGTTTCTTATTGGTTCGGAATCCTCTGTAAACTGTAGGTCCCGGTCTGTTAGCCTTCGTGTGCACAAGATAACCGTAGAGCGACAAGTCAAGCCAAATCAGTGGGTGTTTAGAATTGCAATGTTAGAAAAAGATGTTTTCTTAAAATAAAATAAATATTATCGGAAATATTTATTATGTTAAGTTAATCTTTTTTTTTTTCAATTTTTAAGCAAATTTTATTTTATTTTAAAAGAAAAACAATCATTTTATGAATCAAAATTTACATAGCCTATTTTATTTCATATTATAGTCTTTCCATTCTTTTGATATAAACTCCCAAACCACCATAATAAATATAATAAAAAATGAAAAATTGGAAATCGTAAAAGAAATGTGTACCTTTTTTTTTTTAAAACTACGATACCTATCATTTTAAAATTTAATACTAAGAATTATTGTTGTTTCAATAGGTATTTAGAATTTCAATGCTAGAAAAAGATGTTTTCGTAAAATGAAATAAATATTATCAGAAAATTTTATTACCTTAAACCATCAATTAATTAAAAATATTCGTGATTTATTCTATAGAAATGAGTATTAATTTGAGAAAGCCAAATTAAGTAAAATTGTTCATTTAGTATATATTTATTGGTATAATTTTTTTAAATCGAAGTTAAACCAATACTTTTCTCAACAGATGCACTGAAACACTTCGAGATATATCTAGTTCTCAGAACCATATTAAAAATTCTATCGGATATTATAAAGAAAGATGGAATGTGCGTCAAAACTTTTTCAAAGCCAGAGTATCGTGCAAATTTTCTTTTTTAAAAAAGCATTAATTTAAAAATATCAGCTAATTTTCTGTCATTAAATATAACATTCTAAATAAAATGACAAATTTTTAATTTAACATACCTTCTTTTTAACAATAAAAGACATATAATTAGTGTTACAGTATCATATGATCGTGAAATATAATAAATTTGTTTATTTGTTTATGGCAAATATCATAAATAGCACTCTTAAAAATAATTTGCAAAAAGATTTATTATATAAGAAATAATAATCTTGGATTAGTAATGTATGAGTAATTATAAGACAAACATCATGCATTACAAGAAAAAGAATTTTTATGTATAATAATTAATTTAATTCAAAGCTACCTGGTTTATATTTATTCTATATTACAATAAATGATATTTAATATATCATATAAACAAAGTTTCTGAATACTGTTTAGTCAAAATATTGAAAAAAATTGATTTTTAGAAAATTAATATTTTAAAGACCCTGATAAATTGACATAATGTTTTAAGTTCCTTAATTTATCTCATTTCATTTGAGATCATATTGTTTACTAAAACAAAATTTTCAAATATAACACTACGCGTATTATTTCTTAGCTAATTTTAAATGGGAAATGTTTTATCTTAAGAATTAACAATCTCACCTGATGAATCTTTAAATTGAACCGCCGAATCATTGAAGTAGACAGTAGACAGTAACTGAAAAATGTTACACTGAGCCACGAGTTTTATTCTTTTTTTATCTTTGTACCAATGGTGGTCGATTCAAAATTATCACTAGTATATTTGTCATTATATTGCCCTTGAACCCTCCACCTAAAACGAAGCTAAGTTCAAAAATTATTATCTCACTTCTATGAATCCTGTTTCCAGAGCGTCAGTGAATTAAGTACCTTAAAATTATGTGTTATAAAGTTTTTGCAATCTATTAACTGTTAATAAAATGTTGAAAATTTTTTTAATTTTTCATGTAGTAATATTTTCAGTTTTTTGCCAAATTATTAAAACTGAGTATCTCACAGAATTAATAACTTATTACTATTAAAATAAAATTATAAATCAAAATGAAAAATACATCTTTTAATTTAGAATAATTGCAGACGATAATATGTATAACTTATGGTATATGTATGTTATAACTTTTATTAAAATAAAATTATAAATTAGAATGAAAAATACATACTTTTTAATTTAGAATAATTACAGACGATAATATTTATAACTTATAGTAAAATTTCTGTTAAAATTAAATTATAAATCTAAATGAAAAATATATTTTTAATTTAGAATAATTACAAACGATATTATTTTTAAAATATGGTAAAATTTCTATTAAAATAAAAATGAAAAATACATCTTTTAAATTAGAATAATTACAAACGATTATATTAATTACAGCTGTTAAAATTTCTATTAAAATAAAATTATAAACCTAAATGAAAAATTCACGTTCTAATTTAGAATGATTACAGACGATGATATTTATAACTTATGACAAAATTTCTATTAAAATAAAATTATAAATCAAAATGAAAAATACATCTTTTAATTTAGAACAATTACAGACGGTAATATTTATAATTTATGGTGAAATTTCTTATTAAAATGAAGTTATAAACCAAAATAAAAAATAAATCTTTTAATTTAGAATAAATACAGGCGATAATATTTATAACTCATTGTATAATTTCTATTAAAATAAAATTATAAACCAAAATGAAAAATACAACTTTTAATTTATAAAGTTACAAACGATAATAATAATAATTTATGGTAAAATTTCTATTAAAATAAAATAAATCAAAATGAAAAAATATCTTTTAATTTAGAATAATTACAGAAGATAATATTTATAATTTATGGTAAAATTATTAAAATAAATTAAATCAAAATGAAACATTTTTTTAATTTAGAATAATTAGAGACGATAATATGTATAACTTATGGGATATGTATGTATAACTTTTATTAAAATAAAATTATAAATTAAAATGAAAAATACATATTTTTTAATTTAGAATAATTACAGATGATAATATTTATAACTTACACTAAAATGTCTATTGAAATAAAACTATAAATAAAAATAAAAAAATGCATCTTTTAATTTAGAATAATTACAAATGATAATATTTATAATTTATTGTAAAATTTCTATTAAAAAAAATTATAAATCAAAATGAAAAATACTTCTTTTAATTTAGAATAATTACAAACGATAATATTTTATAACTGATGGTAAAATTTCTATTAAAATAAAAATATAAATCAAAATGAAAAATAAATCTTTTAATTTCGAATAATTACAGACTTTTAATTATATTATATTTTATATTTTATTTTAGAATAATACAGAATTTTAATTATTAATTAAATATCTTAATTGTGCTTATTTTGAAATTTTTTGATAAATATTTATTCTTTAGGATATATTAAAGTCTTAATGGAACTTTTAGATATATTAAATGTTTAGAAAATAGAATGGTTCTTTACAATTTTTCTTCACTTAATTTATTTCGAATATTTCTTTTAAAAAATTACCATAGAAAGAATATGATTAAACGTCAGAAAATTTCAAATAATTTGTCTTTGAATTATAACTTATTTTTTCAACTTATTATGTTTTTAAATGCGATTTATTTGTTGAAATTTACCAATATACAAATTCTATGAAAAATAAGTTAATGAAATCTAAAAATACTTTATTATTATACATTGCTTTATATATTTAATTTTGTATTTTAAATTTTTTCATTTCCGATCAAATAAAATTATGGGTAAATAGAGTTATAATCGCTCTGGCGCTCAGTGCCACATGTTTCGGGTTCGAGTCCCGGCGGTGCTATGGATGTTTGTAGTGGTTAGAAATCCCCTTTAAATAGTAGGTCCCGGTCTAATACGACTGTAGAGCGTTGGGCGTTGGCCCGTAAAAAGAAACCATATCCTGTCTTGAAATATGCCAGTAGACAGAGCCTTGATCTACCATGGGAATTTTACGCCGATGAAGAAGAAGAGTTATAATAACATTAATAATAATTAAATTAATCAACAGTTAATATTTTAAATCAATTTAACGAATGTGTACTGTTATAAAAACGAAATGCATATTTTTAAACGACTTCACCTAACTCGATTAAAGAAAGATAATCTTAAAAGTTATAAAATATAACAGTTATTTTTTTAAAATATGATACTTGCAATTAGGCGACATTCTCGGCAGTTATTTATAAGGAATAACACTCAGGGGCGTTTATCATGTGAGAATCACGTTTTTAAATATTTACTGAAACTACAATATTGTTTAACAATAAAATATCAATTTAAACAGGCAGTGAATAGACGTTTTTCAAAACAATGACTGTTATACATTCTACTACAGGAAATCTAAAATGGATTTGAAGCAATTCAAGTAGTATAAATAATTAATTGAAGCAATTCAAGCAATATAAATAATTAACTAAAACAAGTCAAGCAATATAAATAATTAACTGAAACAATTCAAGCAATATAAATAATTAACTGAAACAATCCAAGCAATTTAAAATAAAATTCAAATAATTAAAAATTTGAAAATTCAAAATAATTAAAAATTTGAAGCAATTTAAATAATTAAAAATCTATGAGTTATTTTAAATAATGATTTTCATCATAGCGGTTGCTGTGCTTATTAAATAACTTAATAATAAAAGTTTGTAATGTTCAATTCAATTACTTATTTTTAATCAAAATTAGAGTGAACATTTAAAAAAATACGTTTTATAATAAGAAATTCATAAAATAGAATAATTTTTTACTTACAAAATGAATAAAAAATAATATCTTCACTTAAAATAAATCTCACGATTATGGAAGTATTAATTTTTAAAGGTATCTTTGATTTATAAAGGTAATGAGATTTTCTCTAGATTAAGACAAGACGATTTTGTAAAATACACCAAGTTATGTACTTATGCCAGTTTTCTTTCATAATAAAATTTATTGTAGATCTGTGTTGTACAGTGGGTGAAATACCACAGTGTAAATATTTGATCACTCGGGGTTAGAAGTCTCCCTGATACGAGTTCAAGG
Source organism: Caerostris darwini (assembly GCA_021605075.1). Taxonomy (NCBI): domain Eukaryota; kingdom Metazoa; phylum Arthropoda; class Arachnida; order Araneae; family Araneidae; genus Caerostris; species Caerostris darwini. The sequence goes on from BPLQ01008725.1 coordinate 52,408, forward strand.
TATGAAGAAATACCGATAACTTTTTTTTCTGGTGTTAAAAAAGTGAAAGATAACGATAAAAATACAAAGTATATTTATTGACTTTTAAGAGACAGTCTGGGATATTTATTATAGGTTTATTTATTAAGTATCGGAAATAATTCCCTATTAGTTCTACACCAAATACTAGAAAATATATATTTTTTAATTCTAAAGAAAAAAGAATTCATTTATATTCTTTTGAGTTTGTAAAAAAAAAGCACTCTTTTAATAGAAGACATCTAAAAAATTAATTATTTTGGTTAGAAAATAACATAAGTATTCCATGTAAAAATAAAAATAAAAAGTGTAAATTAATTTTTCAAAACTAGTTTAGTTTATCTTGATCAAAGCAGTTAAAGACTAAATTCTTTAGAGAAAGTGCATGATAATCAAATAATCCCTTTCACAATTTATTAATATTATACAAGTAAATTGACTTTCTATTTATTAAGAGATAATCTTGATTATTGACTATAGATTTATTTGTTAAGAATAGGAAATAATTCCCTATTCTAGTCCTATACCAAATACTAGAAAAATATATATTTTTTTTAATTCTAAAGGAAAAAGAATTATTTAAGTATTATAATTTTGTAAAAAAAATATTTAAAAAAGGCTGTCTTTAATAGAAATCACCCACAAAATTAGTCTTCAATGCAAAACTAAAAAGACAAACAAACGTGTAAATTATTTTTTCAAAAATAGTTTAGAGTTTATCTTGATCAAAATAGATAGAGACTAAATTCTTTAGAAAAAGTACATAATAGTCAAATAATCACTTTCTCAATTTATGAATACTATACAAATAAATTGACTTTCTATTTATTAAGAGACAGCCTTGAACATTGACTATAGGTTTATTTGTTAAACATCGGAAATAATTCCTTATTAGTTCTACACCAAATACTAAAACGTTTAAATTACGTTAACGTTTAACCAAAAACCAAACACTAACATTTTTTTTTTTAATTCTAAAGGGAAAAAAATTCATTTATAGTATATTGATTTTGTAAAAAAATAAAATTGAAAAAAGGCATTCTTTAATAGAAATCACCTAAAAATTAGTCTTCAATGTAAAACTAAAGCAAAAAATAAAACGTGTAAATCAATTTTTAAAATTTTCAATTTTCAATTTCTAAGTACTTAGAGTTTATCTTGATCAGAATACATAGAGACTAAATTCTTTAGAAAAAGTACATTATAATCAAATAATCACTTTCTCAATTTATGAATACTATACAAAGAAATTGACTTTCTATTTATTAAGAGACAGCCTTGAACATTGACTATAGGTTTATTCGTTAAGCAACGGAAATAATTCCTTATTAGTTCTACACCAAATACTAAAAAAAAAATTTTTTTTTAATTCTAATGGAAAAAAAATTCATTTATATTATTTTGATTTTGTAAAAATAATTAAAATAATGTCTACACCTAAAAAAATCCTAAAAACCTAAATAAACACCTAAAAAAATGAAATTATTTTGCTACGAAAATTACATTAGTCTTCAAAATAAAAATATAAATATAACGAATTAATTTTTCAAAAATAATTGTTATATTTATAATCTTGATAATGTTTGTCTTGATCTTGATCAAAATAGATAAAGACTAAATTCTTTATAAAAAGTACAACGTAATCAAATAATCACTTTCTCAATTTATTTGTACAATACAATTCTTTTATATATTTTCATTTTGTTAAAAAAATTAATTAAAAAAAAGGGTAATGTTTAATAGAAACCACCTAAAAAATCAAATTATTTTGGTTAGAAAATTACATTAGTCTTCAATATATTAATAAAAATCAAGCGCGTAAGTTAATTTTTCAAAAATAGTTAGAGTTTATCTTCATCAAAATAAATAGAGACTAAATTCTTTTTGAAACATCACATGATAATCATATAATCACTTTCTCAATTTATTAATAGTGTACAAGTAAAAGGTGACCAGTGATAACTTAATTTTACGCTTTAAGCTATTTATTAATGTCAAAAGTTGAAACATTTCTGCAACTAAAATCCGGTATGTAACAACTTGAACGTTAACTTTTGGTATAGAGTCTTTAATCAGAATAGAATAGATTATATTTGATGTTTGATTCGTGCTTGTTAACCATTCAGATTTATCAATCCCTGCATGATTTCTGATTATAATTCGTGCCCTTCATAATATTTATGACAAGTTTGTATCCTATTATTTTAGCCTCTCATGATATCTTATTCTATCTATCTGACAGCTTTGTATGTAATTTTTTTTCTGAATAAATTGAGTATAAAAATCATTTGTTTAATTCTGTTGCAGTACTTGTATAATTTTCAAACCAATCTACTGCTGTTATGATATTCAGTGATAAGAATTTTATCTTATATTTTTAATAATGTTATCTATAGAAAAGGCCATTTTAAAAAATAAAAAAACATGAATAATTTTTTTTCATTTAAGTCATTTAATGAATTCAAAAAACAAACTGAATATTATCTAGTTTTAAAAATCTCAAATGTTATTTTTACTGAATTTAATAAATAATAAAACATTCAAGTCTTAAAAAAAGAATTGCAATTTGATCTAAGTATGATGTGAAATAATTTCAATATACTATACTACTATGTACAAGAATTCGAAATATTACAAGAATTACTATGGTACAAGGATTCGATGAAAAACCATATGTTTAATTCTGTTGCATTTCTTGATAAAATTTTGAAACCAATCTACTGCTGTTATGATATTCAGTGATAAGAAATTTATCTTATAATTTTAATAATGTTATCTATAAAAAAGCTATTTTAAGAAATAAAAAACACGAATATATTTTTTTCATTTAATGTATTCAAAAACCAGATTGAATATTATCTGTTTTTAAAAATCTCAGTTAATTTTACTGAATTTAATAAATTTCAATACATTCAAGTCTTAAAAAAAGAATTGTTATCCGATCTAAGTATGATATGAAATTATTTCAATATAATATGGTACAAGAATTTCCATATTTCAATGATTGATATTAAGTCACCAAATAATATTGCATTTCGATATTTTTATATAATTTTACAAAACTGAACATGAAAAGATATTTAAATTTTAAGATAATATATTTTTTGTTATATAATAAGCTATTTTTAGTTAATACATTTTTTTTTAATGCAGCAAAATTTTAAGGCAAAAACTTTAGTTATAGCAAATTTGAAATGGTATCAAAATGATTAAAATCTAAAGTTATATAAATATAAAAGTCTTTAAAAACAAGCTCTTATAATTTTGTTTCAAAAAAAAGAAAAAAAAAAAAGAACGTTAAAAAAATAATATTGTGAAAGTAAGTAATAATTTGTAAAATTAAAATTAATTTTTAATAAATTCCAAAATATCAATTAAAAATGTTTCTAATTTAAATAATTTGCATACTTTAATAAATTACATTTAATAATTAATTTAATAATGTACATTTAATAATTAATTTAATAATGTACATTTTGATAATTCTCCAGAATTATCAAAATGCATAAGTGAAATTGAAATTATTCATTTTCTTCAGTAAGAAAGAATAATGATGTTAAATAATATTATTAAACGAAATACTTTTTTTTCTTTTTTTCTTATTAACAATTAACTTTTGGGGAATATCTTGTTTAACTAAATTTTAATTGTCAGTTTATTATTATTATTATTATTATTATTAATATTATTATTAGATATACGTGAAAAGTACAAGCGTCATGATAAATATTATCGTTTGAAAATGATTTTTTGTTGATGCTATATAAATTAATTGTAAATGCAAATATAAATTAATTCACTTTGATTTTTAAAATTTGTATATGAAATTAATGGAAAATTAGTTATCCAGCATTTTATGATTAAGATTTTAAATGCCAAGAATGTACTTTGCATTTATATTATTAAAATATAATTTTAATTAAGATGTTCAATTGTTTCCGTAATAATTGATTTATATTAATAATTAACCCGATTTTATCTCTTTTGGTGTTTGTAAGGCAGAATTTATTTCGATGTCTTCTGATTTATAAAATATTTCAAACAGAAATAATAACTTTAATTCGTTTCAACAGTTCAGGCTAAATATTTTAAGTACTGCTATTATCAAAATTATCATTAACATCTATAGTGTATAACAAAAAAGCAGAAGGATATCATTGAAAAAATCAATTTCAAAGTATAGATCATTTAATTTTATTAGGCAAAATGGACAATGAAAAAAACAAATGTAAGTATCATATTCAACTAATACATGTTAAACATGATGCCATCCAAAGGTTTGGCCATATATATTTCACGTAAACGATCTCTAAATATCTTTTTCAAATAATTTCAAAATTGTTGAATATTGATAATAGGCATAAAATATTAAAATGACATTAAAATAATTAACTTTTATAAATATTATTATGTAAAGCAGTAACTTAACTTAAAAAGCCTTTCGTTAAATTTATATTCCATTTAAAATCTTTTGCACAATTTTATATTATCACTACAAAATCTAAATAAGATTTTTCATGTAGAACATTTGATATGAGTGACAAAAATAATTAACATGATTTTCAACTATTTGTAATCACTCCGTTTAGGATTGGGATAAAAGGTACAGAACCCCATATTAAACTTATATCAGTTCTTTGATTTTTAATAAATGGTGATTATCCTATATGATTAAAATGGTAATCAGTTGATTATAAGTTCCAAGCCTAAATTCCTTTGATTATAGGTTTCAAACCTAAATGGAATTCATTTGATTATAAATTTCAAACCTAATTGGAATCAATTTGATTATAAGTTTTACACCTAAATGAAATAAATTTGATTATAAGTTTCAAGCATAATTAGAATCAATTTGATTATAAATTTCAAGATTAATTGGAATCCATTTGATTATAAGTTTCACATCTAAATGGAATCAATTTGCTTATAAGTTTCAAACCTAAATGGAATTCATTAAGATAGAATGAAAATTAATATCATAATTTCGTTCAATATTAAGAAGAAAAAAATACGTATATATCGTTCTTATCTCATAGTAGTAAAAGAACCTTAAAAAAACAACTCAAATACAAGGTATTCCACAATTTGAAGAAATGGTAGATAATTCAAAGGGTATATGATCCATATAACCAAACAACTAACCTGCATTCAAAAGAAACCAAACAGCATGCATAACAAAAACAGTATTGCGCAATACAACATCTCCATTCCGAGTTACAAGGCCACTATCAGGTATTCACTAAAAACACCAATCAAAAATCACAAATTTCAACTTAACGCGAAACGGGTGATCTACATCCGATGGTGCTTAAGTTAATATGAAAAGTGGGATGGTCGCCAATTAGCATTTTAAAGCTCCCGATAGAAATTCATAGGAGATTGGGTGGTGAGGTTACCTGGTAAGGCGTGGCCAGTATACTGCCACGAGTTTCCAACCACAAACCCAAAACACAGCAGGTTCAACATTCACGTCCGAATAATCGACTCGTCTTGCTCGGCAACTTCCGATCACTCTCATGCGACTCCACCCCTCTGTGAGGATGCTGGCGAACGGCGACGATCTTCCTCATGCGATACTTCTGGAGATGGATGGATCAGCTGAAAGGAAGAAGATAAAATAAGTACCAGGGAAAGTGTACATAATTATTATTGTCTAATACTACTGTGCCTAAAAAGCAACACCAATTTTTTTTCCCCAAAAAACTTTTTATTTATTCTTCCAAATTTATTTCATCGCCTTCAAAGTAATCCCCTCCGGACACAATGCATTTATGCCAACTTTTTTTTTCAATCCTCGATGCATGTTAAACAGTCATCGGCAGGGATGGCCTTCAAAGCACGGGCCGATACATAAAATTAACTTTCTTAAATCAGTGATTCTGAGATTTTGGGTTATGCCTTCAGAGAACGAATTGTGTAAATTAATAGTGAAACATAACATATATATTTATATAGGCAATAACTAAAATTTATAAATATAATCTTCTCTGATAAAACAAGTACAAGTCTGCATCGACCCAATCTTAGTACATGTCCTACGGAAGTACACTACATGCTACTGTAACACATGAACACCATATAATACATAAACATATAAACACAAGTATACTATATAAACACAATAGAAACAAACGATAAATACTACTGTGAGCAAAAAGTAAGGCCAATTATTTTTTTTTTCAAAACCTCTTTATTTATTCTTCCAAATTTATTTCATCGCCTTCACAGTAATACCCTCCGTACACAATGCACTTATGCCAACTTTTTTTTCAATCCTCAACGCATGCCAAAAAGTCATGGGCAGGGATGACCTTCAAATCGAACGCGATTCACGTTGAATCTCTTCAATCGACTCAAAACGGTGTCCCCGGAATGGTCTTTTAAGTTTAGGGAATAGCCAGAAGATGCACTGTGTGAATACGGTGGTTGTGGAACGATATGGGTTTCATTTTTAGGGAAAAAATTACGAAAATCAATGCAGCGTAAGCTGGCGTATTCAGTGTTTTCGCTACCAATCGAGATTTGAAACGGAATGGAATTGACCGATCCTTTTGGAATTCCAACATCATCAGCAAGGTCTCGAATTGTAAATCGACGGTTTGCAAGCAACAAATATTTAATTTTTTGGACGTGAGCTTCATCGGTTGAAGTTTATGGTGGACCAGAGGTTTGTTCGTCTTCAACGCGTTCTCTGCCTTCTTTGAACTGTTTATACCACTTCTAAACATTTCTTTTCGATATAAGAATGCTCACCGAATGCCTTCTGCAACATTCTATATGTTTCCAACGTACGCAAACAAAATTTAATGCGAGTTCTTTTCTCAATTAATTCATACATTTCAAAGATCGCCAGAGTCAATTTTAGCGTCTCACAAAGCCAAGCGTAGCTCAAACATTAATGAATATTTTGACGTCAGATTTCACTCAGATGTCAAGGACAGTGCCATTAACCTAAAAAAGTAAAGAAAACTGACATTCCAGAAGCCCCGGGAACTTTAAATTTTAAATTGTTTTTACTTTTTGGAAACAGTAGTATTCAAGAAATATCGTTTCAACCTTATTTGCATTAAGTGTCATAATTGACTGGTTCATTGGAAATTGGGCCAATTACGAAGCAAAACGTAAAGGCTACTAAAAGATTAGGCTGGTTGACCATAATCATATTTAACCCTACAAACGATAACGAATATGTAAAAACAGTTTATTAGTTTCCGACAGAGTTTGCCAATGGCAACATTTCTAAATAGCCACACAATCAATAATATCTTTTAATTTTCATTTTATTGAACATCTTATTATTACATTTAATCAGCTGATTTTAATAAGATATTGTTTATCTGAAATATTAAGGATTTATTTATTAAAACTATTAGGTGAATAAAATAGAAAGTTAGAAATAAAAAGATATACTTTACTGTACATGAAAAAGTTGGTTACCGTAGAGACCAAACTGATCTTAATAAAATTTTGTTTACCTGAAATACTAGAATTTATTTATTAAAGATATTAAGCGATTAAAAAAATAATAATTGGTGAATAAAATTGAAAGTTAGAAATAAAAAATATTCGTTACTGCGTATGAAAAAATTGGTTACCGTAGAGACCAAACTGATCTTAATAAGATATTCTTTATCTGAAATACTACGGATTTATTTATTAAAGATGTTACGAGAATAAAATAATAACAGGTGAATAAAATAGAAAATTAGAAATAAAAGAAATTCTTTACTGTGTATGAAACAGTTTGTTACTCACGTACAGGACCGTAGAGACAAAACTGATTTTGAGATAATAGAGAGTTTTTGCATACCGTATTTTGGACGTCCGTTAGCTTTTTCTCGCTAGCGCGCCTGCTCATAGGAAACAATAGTGAGTTTTTGCATACCGTACGTTAGCTACCGTTAGCTTTTTCTCCCTAGCGCGCATGCTCATAGGAAACATTATTACAGATACGCATGCGCAATTTCCTATGAGCATGCGCGCTAGGGAGAAAAAGCTAACGGACGTCCAAAATACGGTATGCAAAAACTCTCTATTGTTTATCTGAAATAGTAACGGATTTATTTATTAAATATATTAGGTGAATAAAATAGAAAGTTAGAAATAAAGGATATTATTTACTGTGTAAGAAAAGTTTATTACTCACGTACAATACTGAAGAGACAAAACTGATTTTAATAAGATACTGTTTACTTAACGTTTAAATAACGTTAAATAATAATAATAATAGAGAGTTTTTGCATAACGTTTTTTTATCGTCCGATTTTTTTTTCTTCCTAGTGCGCATGCTCATAGAAATAGCTCAGATAAGCATGCGCAATAGGTACAATGTTTCTTATGAGCATGCGCTCTAGGAAGAAAAATATCGGACGATAAAAAAACGTTATGCAAAAACTCTCTAATATCGTTAACGTTTAATAATATTACTAACGTTTTATAAAGTTACTTAACGTTACTTTTGTTAAATACTACCGATTTATTTATTAAAGATATTAAGTCGATAAAATAGAAAGTTAGAAATTAAAGATATTCTTTACTGTGTATGAAAAAGTCTGTTACTCATGTACAGGACCGTAGAGACAAAACTGATTTTAATAAGATACTGTTTATCTGAAATACTCAGAATTTATTTATTTTTTCTAGGTATAATATCACCAATACCATACTAAATAAGGTAAATTTTAAGTTCAAATTCGCGTTTCAGTTGTTTGAAACTTGGAGGAAATTATGCGTTGCAAACGTTTCAGCAATTAGTTACTGGATATATTCCTCAAGTAAAGAATTGGTCAAGGGAATCCCAAGGTCATTCAAGGACGAATGGCTTAATTACACCTCCTACATACTTACTACATGCTCTCGGACCATAAAATAGTTTAATTTAAACATAAAGTGTGAAATGGATGGTAGTTTCAGTGTGTATACAAAATAAAAGCAATTCGCTTGCGGACTGGAACGGAATTTTCTAAATGATTTTAAGAAATATAAATAAAATCTTCGATACTTAAGCGTACAAGAAGTTTTTTTTTAAGAATGGAAAGAGAATGTTTTGTGATGTTTTAACGGAATGTTTCAGTTTAGATTAGCAGTATTTTTCATAAATACTTGCAAGTAACAGTATTCTGACGTGTTTTTTAAAGAATGTTACCTATACATGCGTGAACTTTAGAAAAATGCTAATAAGATTCCATTCATAATCGATATACATTAAGTAAAATAAACATACATAAATAGGAAGCATTTAAATATGCGTTTAAAAATTTATAAAAAATATCTTTTTATTTGTATCACAAAATAAGAAAACTTTAACCATTAGAAATTCAGAGAAATTAAAATAAAAGTTTATTCAGAATATTAATATATTTCTTAATATATTAGAAAATAAATTATTTACTATATAATTTCTTGTAAAATACATTATTTTTACAAATATATTATTATATTTTAAATATAATATTAATATATTTCAGAATACTAATATATTTCATAAAATTATTATCGTAAAATATATTTTCTAAATATTACATCACTAGTTTAAATGGAATACTAAAATATTACTGAATGCATAAACAATTTAGAAACATTTTTAAGTATAGTAAAAACAATATTGTTTAAACTAAAAATTTTAAAAATTTAACTAAAAATTTGATAGCGGATATAAAAATATCAATTATTTTTTACGAGATCAATATTCTGATACATCGTATAACTTTTTTATAGATCAAACACAAAAAATATTAAATACTTTATAACAGGAAAAAAATCCTATGAACGTAAGATTAAGTATAACTGTACCTAAGATTAATTAAACCCTAAGCATGGTTTAGAATTTTATTGATGTGGCAACTATTCTAAAATGATATTATAACTATTCTATGATTTTACAACTATTCTACAACTGTTCTATGATTTTACAATTATTCTATGATTTTACAGCTATTCTACAACTATTCTTTGATTTTACAGCTATTCTACAACTGTTCTATGATTTTACAGCTATTCTACAACTATTCTATAATTTTACAGCTATTCTACAACTATTCTATGATTTTACAGCTATTCTACAACTATTCCATGAATTTACAGCTATTCTACAACTATTCCATGATTTTACAGCAATTCTACAACTGTTCTATGATTTTACAGCTATTCTACAACTATTCTATGATTTTACAGCTATTCTACAACTATTCTATGATTTTACAGCTATTCTACAACTGTTCTATGATTTTACAGCTATTCTACAACTATTCTATGATTTTACAGCTATTCTACAACTATTCTATGATTTTACAGCTATTCTACAACTATTCTATGATTTTACAGCTATTCTACAACTATTCTATGATTTTACAGCTATTCTACAACTATTCCATGAATTTACAGCTATTCTACAACTATTCCATGAATTTACAGCTATTCTACAACTATTCTATAATTTTACAGCTATTCTACAACTATTCTATGATTTTACAGCTATTCTACAACTATTCTATGATTTTACAGCTATTCTACAACTATTCTATGATTTTACAGCTATTCTACAACTGTTCTATGATTTTACAGCTATTCTACAACTATTCTATGATTTTACAGCTATTCTACAACTATTCCATGAATTTACAGCTATTCTACAACTATTCCATGAATTTACAGCTATTCTATGATTTTACAGCTATTCTACAACTATTCCATGATTTTACAGCTATTCTACAACTATTCCATGAATTTACAGCTATTCTATGATATGACCGCTATTCTATAGCCTTTTTAAAATGATATCACAATTATTCTACAGGTATTCTATGATATGACAGCTATTCTATGGTTATTCTGAAATGACATCACAAATATTCTACAGCTATTCTATGATATGGCAACTATTCTACAGTTATTCCATGATATTAAAACTTAAATATCAATTAAAATCCTAAAAAGATACCAAAAATATTTTATCTTAATTATAAGTTCTAAAATACTATACAAAAACACTTTAAACTTCAAAATATCTTGATGCAAATGAACATTTTCTCGATGAAAAATAAGTATCCTTAATTTTTTACCGCAATTTGTAAAGCAATTCAAACAGAAAATGAGAATAAAATTACCAATAGTCAACAAGATTTCTTTTTTTTATTACATATTTACTGGAAAAACTAAAAAAATATATTCTAGAATGCCCTCAATTCATGAACATAATAAAAGAAATTGATACATACGAAAGGGATTGAAAATACTATACAAAAAAACCCCATAAACCTCAAAATATCTTGAAGCAATCAATGCTAATGATAAATATCTCGAAGAAAAAAAATATTTATTTTAATTTTTTTCTACAATTTTTAAATCAATTAAAACAGTGAGTGTGAATAAAATTACCAACAATTTTTCCTTTTTTTTTTTTTTTTTTTTTTTGCTGCAAAATTACTGCAATAACTGAAAAAAACATACTGGAATGTCCTCAATTCATGAACACAATAAAATAAATCCAAAATACTATACAAAAACACCATCAACCTCAAAATATCTTGATCTAAATTAACATTTTCAGAAGAAAAATATTTATCTTAATTTTTTTCTACAATTTTTAAAGCAATTAAAACAGTGAATTTGAATAAAATTATCTATAGCTATTCTATATCAACTCTTTTTATAAGATGATTATTTTGATACATCATATAACTTTTTAATGGATCAAATGCAAAAAATATTAAATACTTATGACAGAAAATGTCTATAAGAATAAGTTTCACTTTGCAAAAATACCTAAGATTAATTAAACTCCAAGCTTAGTTTAGAATTTTATTGATGTGACAGTTATTCTATGATATGACAATTATTCTATAGCTATTCTTGCAAAGTATCATTTAAAAATTCTAAACAAATACCAAAAATATTTTATCTTAATTATGAGTTTCTGAAATACTATATAAAATCACCGTACATCTCAAAATATCTTGATCTAAATGAACATTTTCTTGAAGAAAAATATGTATCGTTAGTTTTTCTTACAATTTTTAAGTTGCTTTTTTTAATTAAAGCAATGAAAACAGTGAGTGTAAATAAAATTACGAACAGTCATCAATATTTCTTATTTTTCCAAATAAAAATTACTGAAAAGACTGAAAAAAACACACTGGAATGTCATCAATTCACGAACACTCCAAAAAGAAATTGAATTGGATCCTTGATATCAGGTTAATAGTGTCCAGCCCATAAATGTGTTCCTCCTTGAATCGAACGGATGTGGTGGGCTTTCCTCAATCGCCCACAAGGACGTCTCTTTCGTAATCGTTACACTTCTCGCTGAATGTCAGGGTTGTGTTTACAGGTTCTGCCTATGTTTAAAGAGCGCAGGCGTGTCATTAAGTTATTCCCCAAGCCGTACAATTGACATTCGAGTTAACTGCGTAATTACAGTAGCTGGAATGAGAAAGGGAGATGGATTGCTGTAGGCTTCTCACAAAAGTGTCTACTTACTTTCCAGGATTGCAAAGAACAGTAATTTAACATGGTGGTTTTAGACTTTTAAGATAACTAACCTGTAGCCAAAAATTTTTAAATGGATTTGAAGGAAAATGTTTTGATGCTATTGTTAAATTAGGTTATAAAATTTAGACAGGCATGGAAATAAAAATGTATACATGAATAATTTTTGTTAAAATGCAGCAAAAATTGACAAAACAGTTTTTTTTTTTTTTTTTTTTTTTTTTTTTTTTACGCAAAATGTTCCTAATTTTTTGTATCCTTATTTTTTGCCTACAATTTTTAAAGCAATTAAAATAGTGAATGTGAATAAAATTACCAACAGTCAGCAATATTTCTTTTTTTTTTAACTAGAAAAGTTACTGAAATAACCGAAAAAAATACTGGAATTTTCTAATTCAAAAAGATCAATCAAATCAAATCAACTAAAAGAACTCAAAATCTCTTATATATATATATATATATTTCTTTATTTACTACAAAACTTACTGGATAAACTCAAAAAACAGACTGGAAGGCCCTCAACACATGCGAACACTCCAAAAAGCGGTTGGTGTGGTGTCAGGGTTGTATTTACAGGTTCTGCCTATGTTTAAAGAGCGCAGGCGTGTCATTAAGTTATTCCCCAAGCCGTACAATTGACAGTCAAGTTAACTGCGTAATTACAGTAGCTGGGAAAGGGAGATGGATTGCAATCAGTTCTAACAAAAGTGTCTACTTACTTTCCAGGATTGCAAAGAACAGTAATTTAACATGGTGGTTTCAGACTTTTAAGATAACCGAGCTGTAGCCAAAGGAAAATGTTTTTGATGCTGTTGTTAAATTAGGTTCTAAACATTGATGAATATGGAAATAAATATATATGCATGAATAATGTTTGTTAAAATATAGCAAAAATTGAATCACAAAACAGTGTATTTTTTTTTACTTTACGCAAAATGCTCCTAATTAAAAGACGGTCTGATGGCTAATTGGATAGCTCCCTGGCCTTTGGTATCACAGGCTTCAGGTTCGAATTCTGGCGTCTACTCCTACTAAAGCATCTACTTTCCAGGATTGCAAAGAACAGTAATTTAACATAGTGGTTTCAAACTTTTAAGATAACCGACCAAATCCAAAAATTTGTAAATAGTGCTGTAGGATTTTTTTTTTATGCTGTTGTTAAATTAGGTTCTAAAATATTAACAAACATGGAAATAAAAATATATACATGAATAATTTTTGTTAGAGCAGGTGTCTCCAAACTACGGCCAGCGGGTCAAAACGGGCCCGCCAGTGTCATCAATCCGGCCCGCGGCAATGAATAGCTTATTGTTGCTGTAATAAGTTGGATAAAAAAACATATAATGATAATAACTCGGTTTTATTTACTTGCTAGATAAAAGCTTAATACGAAGAAAAATTAACTTCAGCATAACATCTAACAAATAATTGAAATGAATCCCAGTAACATTATAAACTAGTGAACATCCCGCGGTTACCCTCGGTAGTTATGTTGGGGTAAAGAGTATATCGCACATGTATGTATATCGATGTTTGGAATGTATATATCCTGAATCAAAAATATGATTTTTATCCTGAAACTCTCTCAGGAACGGAAAAGCTAAATTAACGCGAATGAAACCGCGGGGTATCCACTTGCAAAAAAAAAAAAAATACTAATGAGATTTATGTAATTGTGATTTTTCACTTACAATAGTTTGTAATTAGCAAGCGTATGCTCGCTCAGAGCTCGTACTCGGCGACTGGTCTAGAAATTATAAATAATGGCAGAAAAATTAAAAACGGTTTGGCCCTTGGTACTTATTGGAGTAAACAATATGGCCCTAAGGCTGGAAAGTTTGGAGACCCCTGACCTAGAGTATGCAAAAAACTACCGTAAAGCGACAAACCTAACCAAATCTAATTAAAAGAATATGTAAAAACTTGGATAAATGTAACCTACATCTATTATGAATGTATTGAATTAAAAGAATGACTAATATGTATTGAATTACTACTCTAAAGCTGAATTTCAATCAATCTAGCTATTTAGAGCTAAAATATATAGAGAGAAGCAATGACAACTAATTAGTTAATGGCAAATACTTAGCAATTAGTCTCTAAACTAATATATTAAAACTATCTTAGTTTAATGCATACATAACATCATTAAAAACATATAGTTAAAATTTTATTGGATTCTAAGAACGATTATGACTGTTATCGTTTGGCGGGTAACAAAAGATTCCTTTTTTTAGAACATTTTGAGTGTAAACGTATTTTAATGTCAGACTGAACATTTTTAATTCATCATTCTGTGATTAATTATGAATGCTTCATTAAGAGTTATTTTAGAAATATTGATATCTTAAATACTGAAAAAGAAAGGTTGTACACACTGTTGCGAAGGAATTAGTATCCTTAATAATCAATATCGTTCTATTGTATTTACCGTTTGTTTCTATTATGTTTATGTTGTAAACTTGTGTTTATATGTTTATGTATTATATGGTGTTCATGTGTTACTGTAGCATGTAGTATACTTCGGTAGTACATGCTAAATTGGGACGATACAAAATTGTATTTTAAATATTGTTTTATCAAAGGAGAATGTACTTAGAATAGTTTAGTTTTTATCTATAAAGAATATGCTATGTTTCACTGTTAATTTATATAAATCTTTCACTGATGACATAACAAAAATTTGAGGAACCACTGATTTAAGAAATTTAATTTTAAGTAAAGAATGATTACATCCTTAAAGATAATGTTATAGTTTTTAATACGTAGATATGTGTTGGGGGCCTGGTGGTCGAGTGATTAGCACTCTGATGCCAAGGACATTGTAGTGGTTCAGGAATCCACTTTAAACTGTGGGTCCCGACCTAATATTACTGTAGAGCGTAGAATTAAGGCTGACCTTACTCCGTAAAAAAGAAAAAACATTTCGAAAACATCGAAAAACATCCTGTCTCGAAATTTGCCAATAGGCAGATGGCCTTGGCTCACCATGATGCTGTTGTGCCAATGATGATAATGATAATGATGAGATATGTGCGACTTTTATAAAAAAAATAATTCAAGTAAACAAACGCATAGCTTAATATATCCTACTTCGTTCATTGTTTATATATAAATTTTTGCAGTGAATTCATTCTTGCATATGCATGGAAGAAGTAATTCATATAGGTTTATA